>LPNX010014417.1:2017-42017 GCA_001517045.1 Pseudotsuga menziesii
TCAACCGTCTCTGATGAAGCAACACTTAATAGATTCATGTTCGATGCCATAGGTGTGGTCATGTAGTCCATCATCCTGAACCTCTTCAGGATCTCTACTGCATACTTCCCTTGTCCAAGGAAGATTCCATCTGTACTCTGCCACACCTCCATACCTAGAACAGTAGTGCATCGACACATAACAGGAGCATCACTGGTCTTCCGTCTTCAACCTTGAAGAAAAGGTTGGAATCCGCTTTACTCTCAGTAAAGCCTAGATTCATCAGTAATCTGCCCATCCTGTCATGCCATGTCGAACCTCAATATACTCTATAGTCACTCCCTCTGAAGCATCATACTCCCTCTGTCTTCTGTGCTCTATGCACTGAAAACATTCTGTACCGGAGTGACAAGTAGCTTCCTATGCTACTAATATTCTATGTGACCGTCTAGTGTATAGACTTGCATCTTCAACCTTGTATCAAAGGTTAATATCTTCATCAGGCTCATCATGTATGTGATTAAGCTCTTACTAGCTACAAATGTCTCTTTGTATTCTAGGCCTTCTTTTCGTGAGAAGCCTCGTGCTACGAATCTTGCTTTGTATCCCACGATGTTTCCATCTACTGCATGATGGAACTATGAACTTTTCTTCAGGTCTCGATACTGTGCTCTGACATCATTCTTCTTGAACTAGTCTTCCCTTCCTTCTTGGTGGATGGAAGGTTCTGCATTAATGATGTCATTGCACTCATCATATTATTCTTCATTTTGAAATGTCGTCACTTGCTCTTTGGAACAAGTCTTCATTCTTCTTTGCTTGTAAGCAATTATGTATGCGGTCTTTCCTACAAGTCAAATGCATTTGTATGTTTAGAACATTTCATAAGGAATATTCATACTAGAAAGTTACTATGCATAAGTATATGATCATGCAACTACTTTAGCCAATACAACATTCATCCATATCTCACTGAAACTTTCTAGATGCCTTCCATCTCTACCAGGACAACATTGAGATTGTGCACTAATCCAATATGTCAGCAAACTGGTTTCATTCTAGATAAGTAGCAATGGAGAATTTGTATAGCACCATGAGCTACTTACCCATCACATGCATATTAGTAGTATACCGTCATTAATGCAAACATCCTATCATGCATAATACAATAACTGAATATAAACAAATGCATAACAAAACAATATCATGAAATGACAATTGAATACTTATATTTATTTGTTTCGTGGGTATACTTCTTCTTGAGCCTTCAGCTTCATCGTCTTCTTCATTCATGATAGCATCACGGATCCTGGGTGCTTCTGCTTCTGCTTCTTCAGGTTCTTCAGTATGTCTCTTTCTAGATTTGTTGTAAGCTGTGTATTCATCAAACGTTACGTCCCTACAGTCATCAATCTTCTTGTATCCTGGAAAGTAAATTCTGTAAGCCTTCGAGCTTTCAAAGTCACCCACAAATATTCCCTTCTTTCCTGAAGGATCTATTTTTGTTCTCTTCTCTTTTGGAATATGTATGTACACGGGACAACTGAATATTCTGAGATGGCTGACTTCTGGTTTCTTGCCGGAGAAGACTTCTTCAAGATTCTTGTTCTCGAGTACTCTATGTGGAGTACGGTTCTGTACATACACTGCTGTTCTAGCAGCTTCAGCCCAAAGATGCATAGGTAGATCTTGATCATGAAGCATAGCTATTGCAGCTTCCATGATAGTTTTGTTCTTCCGTTCTGCAACCCCATTCTGTTGTGGATTATAAGGAGTTGACAACTCCCTCTTAATCCCTGCTTCTTTGCATAGCTCTTTGAATTCATTCGAAGTGAATTCTCCACCATTATCTGATCGAATGGTCTTGATCTTCTTTTCGGTATGGTTCTCGATCAAGAATTCCTTGAAATTGCTGAACACTTCATCTTTGTTTTTCATAAAGTAAATCCATGTCTTTCTAGAAAAATCATCAATAAAAGAAACATAGTATGCATACCCGCTTAGTGAGTTTGATGACATTGGACCGCATACATCGGAGTGGATGATTTCTAGAATGCCTTTGGCTTTGCTTTCGTTGCTAGGAAATGTCTTCTTTGTATTCTTCCCTTTCGCACATCCTTTGCAAACTCCATCATGCTTTGCTTGGAATTTTGGAAGTCCTTCAACAGCTTTGCTTGCAATAGGTAGTGCTCTGTAGTGCACATGTGCAAGCCTTGTATGCCAAAGCTCATTTGGCTCTACTGTGTCATGGATCAAGGCTTGTTCTGGATAGCCCTTCAATTTGTACAAGACTCCTTCTTGTTCTCCAATCACTACCACATCATCGATAGTCTTTCCTTTTGGCCACATGATCACTTGACCATCTATGAATGTGACCCGCATTCCTTTTGCATCAATGCTGAAATGGAGAGAAGGTTCTTCTTGAATCCTGGAACAAACAATACTTCTTTCATTGTTAGAGACTTACCAGAGTCTAGCTTGTATAAAGATTCCCCACTACCTTTTATTGGATATTGGTAGTCATCTCCTAGTTTCACCTTGTGAGGTGATTCATGTTCTGAGAGTCTTACAAAGGATTCCTTGAATCCTATCATATGTTTGGAAGCCCCACTGTCTATAAGCCAATCATCACTTTCATGAGTAACGTTATATGTGAGAGCTGATATGAGAACATATTCATCCTTGCTTGAAGAATCTTAACTTTCATATCTGGATATTTTTCTAGATGGTTCATCATCCTCTGCAGCATGAGCATGATGTCTTCTTTGGCCTTGACCAAGTCCTTCTTGTGAAAGGCTTCTAACCTCGTCTCCCTCTGAAGCTGGAACCTCTATACTCATATAGGTGTCCAATCCATTTTCTTCAGAGAGATCAAATACTTCTATGCTTGGAAGTTGTCAAATTACCCAAGCTTGTCACCAAGCTGATGTGATATATCATATTGAAATGAGAACCTCAAATGGAAATAGAAAAGGATTAGATCTTACCGATTTGAGGTGTCCGTCTTTGTCCCGGAGTTCGTTGATCTAAGGTTTGTCATAGGAACCCTAATTTTAAAAACTTGGAATATTTCAGATCTGATTGGTCAAACAGATAGATCTCTTCAAATGGAGCTATCCAATGTACTCCTTTTTCTGAAAACAGTGGAGGGAAGCTCCCGGAACAGGAAGCCCTAATTTTCCAATTTCTTCTGCAGAAATTCCTGTTACTGTTTCTGTGATATCTCTGAAATTACTATTCCTCTATGTCTAACATTTCGCACTGAGATAACCTCACATGTCCCTGATCCAACACAATAGGTTTCATCAAAAAAAAATTCACCATTTGGGATGTATGATTCTTTTCCCAAGGTGACCTGTTACAGGACTGTTCAAAACAGCGAAGTTGTATGGAATGCCACGTGTCACTGGTTCACCTCCTGAGTCTGATATTCAAGCCACCGAAAGTAAAGTCTGTTCCCTTTCTGGAACATCTTCAGGAATTCCATTTGGACCTCTGTAGCTCAAGATATTGCAGATCTCCCCAGATGTCCTGTTTAGGGATGAATTCTGGAAGAGGCTGGAACCCTAACTTGGAGAGATCATATCTCCTGGAGTACAGAGAATGTGAGTCTGATGTTTGGACACAATATTCATCAGGATTTTATATTTGGCCCCTGCAATGTTCAGCTTCTAATACTTTGCCAATCTCAGAATATAGCGACTGTACCAAAACTTAGCAGTTTTAGTATTTAGGGTTTCTCCTAGCTCAGGGTCAAAATAGGTTTTGACTTTCCTGGAGTTTCACCCAACCAAATTTCTTGATCCAGGTCTCTAAACTTCGGTTTTGGTGAGGAGAACAATCCTATGCTAGTCTCACTCAAAAATTCATCTTCTATAGAAAGCCCTAATTTCCACATCGAAACTGAAAATGCTTGAAATTGAATTCCGCATCGACAGAAAGATGCACCCTTCAATGGAGAGTCATCCTAGCATACTTTTGCTGAAAATATGTGGAGGAAGATACACAAAATAGGAATCCCTAGTTCCTGTAGCTGCACAATGTCTTCTTCTTAGGTTAGCTCTGATACCATGTTAGTTTTTCATCACATTAAGCTGGCATTATGATCTTAGGATCTTTTCACTGAGAGAATAACAAGCACAGCAATAAAACATAAGCACATCACAAGAGACAAGAGACACAAAGATATTTTCCTCGGGGAAACCATAAAGGAGAAAACCCCACAACTTCCTCTAGGATAGAATCAGTACCAAAACAGTAAGAGATCTCCCAACAGCAGTGGCCTTCTAGTCCCAGTATATTTCCTCCTCCACAAGTGCGCCTCACTTAAGAGAGTGAATGATGTGTGTGATAAATAGAGAGTCTCACTCTCTATTTATATTCTTCCGTTCACTTGAATTGCCATTTGAAACGTAGGCTTGACCTAACAAATACTACTCAAGCCTACACCTTAATTAGTGTATAATAACTCAAGTTCCCCGAAACTGTGGGGACTTACCTAATGACTTGACATGACTTGTTTACATTATTAATCCTCCCGATCGGAACGTCAGGGCATGACCACATGATTCAAATACATAATAGAAACATCCCAGAATAAACATCGGGTTACAATATATAAGATACATAGAAGAATACATTCCGAAGTTACATATACATCAACATGTTCTCTATATTTAACACTCTGTTGACATATTCCATTTGTCAACAGAGGCTTGCCCTAAATTTTAACAAAACTAGTTCAGTAGAATTTAATTAAAATATTAGTTATGTTAACTAATACAAGTTTATAATTTAAACTAGATCTACTAAGGACAAAGTTCATATAATAAACAAGCTAAAGAAGTTATTAAATACCTTCTAAGGTCTGCTCACATAATCATTTTAAAAACAAATCAAATATCATAACATTCCATTTAATAAACATAATCATAAATAACCAAACAAAGAAGGCATCGTGACCATCCATGTGGTCCCAGATCAAACCTCTATTTTATTATATAAAATATACAGTCCAAATTGCATCCATTAACATAACCCAAATGTTCAATTCACAGTCCTATTATTACTGTCATCCCTTATAAAAACATAAAGTGTTTAAAGGTCCCATATAAATCTACACACAACCATCGCATCACATTAAACATTGAATAACTAAAAAGCAATTTTCCAACAGAGGTCGCGACATCGAATCCTATGGATGTACAGACTCAAGTCCATAACATTAATAAAACCATAAGCATTTTTATACCTAAACAGTACACAAATTGGATAACCATTTCTAGACAGACCATTCTATACATCTAATATATGCAGGCTATGTTTTTAAGCTACGCCATAATTCTATAAACAAACAACACATACACTAACAGTGAAGTCGTAAAAAAAGTAGTTATGGCCTTGACCAAGTTCCAATATAATCACACAGTCATGCTAATAAACCAAATTGATATAGTGGGTTGTCATAGCCCTAGATGTTACAGCCCTATCCTTTTAAAAATAAACAATTTACATATCAAATGCCAACTAAAGCTATCACCGTCGTTGGGAGAGGCACATGCCATTCATGGCATGGCCTGCACCCACATTCAGCCAATACAAAACTAAATGTTAAATACTCTGTTAAAACACAGTCTCCATTCTAACGCTAATGCAGAGCATATGGTGGCAAGCCAATGGGCTATGGTACCATTGCTACAATGGCATAGCCCATGGCATAATGCCCCATGCTCTAGAATATTTCCTGAATTAAAATTAAAACCAAACAAACAAATTGATGAGTATAATCCTAAGACCTAAAACATTATTTATACACAAAGTAATTTTCCATGGGCTGGAAGCGGCGAATCAAACCCAGTAAGTCAAAATTGTAAAACTTAGCATTTAAATTAACTACACAGTACCAAATTCTTTTACATAGTATAATCCATTATAAACCCAAAATGAAATCATAGGAATTTCATACCCAAAATACATTATAGTCCTCATATAAAAACCAACGCACAATGTATTTACACAGTGAGGCACGAATTCCTCTTTTACAACAGTCAAGTATTAAAATGTTAAATGGAAAGCTGTGAGCTATGGCACCCTTACAAGTAATGGTGCAGCCACATCCCAAACAAGTGTCAACATTTCAACGAGAGTCCATTTAAAACCATAGCAAGATACATCTTAGACCCTGAAGGCAGATACAACAAGTACCATCCAAACCCCAACCCAGTAAAGAATTCTAACTCAGGAATGCGCAAAACGAGAGGAGGCAAGCAAATATTGCTAGCAAGCTTACCATGGCCGTGAAGAAGAAATCCCAAATCGACAAGTGTATCCTATTGAAACCCCGTAGTTCCTTTGCATTCACCTACAGACAAACCAACGATGGCATGAGAATCATAACCATGCAATGAAGGAACCAACGAAGCAAATGTATTTTACACAGAGCTAGTTTAAGCTTACCTATGAATCGATGGAGGTCGCCTCCCTTCTCCAACTGTGCAAAGGCCACACTAAACCACAATGTCAAAACCATAATGCACAAAAAGCGAATGCCAAGTCCTTTTCCAAGGGTTTTCACCAACCTCGATGGCATTAATGGCACCAGCTAGTGGCCATTAACGCCTCCATAAACACCAACAATAGTTTACGGAATCGATGTTATATTGACCAAGTCATATGTTAAACCCTCTATCCTATAGTTTCACCACCTTTATAAGTTAGCATAGGCTCAGTGCTAATGACATGATATTCAAACCATAGTCTCCCCACATTATGGTATGCGCAGTCCTTAAAACTATGATACAATGTTTGCAATGTTTTCCCTTAGCATCAAAGTTTATATTGTTATCACATGCCCTTTATGTTAGTTAATATAGGTAGCATATGCACTTAGGGTTTTAGTCTAAGTCTTGTAGTGTTTAGGAATCATGGAAAATGTAGTATGCAATGATGCCCTCGCCAGTAAAAACAAGTGTAAGTTTCCAAACTCGTAACCAAGACAAACCTGCAAAATGGAAACAAGAGAAGAGTAATTAATAAACCAAGAGATAGATAATTTATAATGGTAAGGACGGTAAATAAATTCACAATGTCTGGATAATTAACTAAGAAAGAAAATTAACAAACATAGGGCTTACCTCAGTCATAAAAATGGAGCAGTAATAAAGTGCAAGGCAGAACTGGAAATATAACTAGGAACTAAATTGTGTGAAGTAACCAATAATCCCAATGATGCAAGAGTGACCTGTAAGTCAATAAAGAAGGTTCCTTAGTTCATATAAACTAAGTAATCCTACATAATGAAGAATAACCTTACCTCTCAGATCATCATGGGAGAACGAGTCCCACCACTCCATCAATTTGTTCCCATCAACAAAATTAAGTTACTTTTTATTAAATAAACAAAGTACACATGTGCAGGAGCAAAGCAATGATCTCTACAACTCATTAATTAACCGACGGTAATAACTAAGATAGATCAATAGATTAAATAACGGAATGAATAAATAAGAAGTAACTGAACTAATAGTCACTGAATGTATAAGAGATTAACAAGACAGTGGGTAGATTTCGAAGAGATCGAAAGTATAAGTAGAACCTATGTTTCTGCACGAGTAATAATGATCCCTTTTGGGTAGTTTTCACTAACCTATTATTTTTATTTTTATTTTCAAATTTTTGGGACATTAAAAGTGGTATCAAAGCCCAGTTTCAATACTGAGAGACTTATGGACGCACCAGGCATTCATGCAGAGAAAATAAAGTATGATAAGTAATTTTTGTTACTAACATAAATTTTTGCTGCTATGAAATTTTTTTGTGTTATAGGAAAATTTTTACAGTGCTGTTCAGTTTATGAATACTGAGGAAGAAAATAGCTCACAGGAAGAAATGACCACCCCCACTCAGGAAGTGAACATGGTGGTCAAGCTAAACTCTAATGTGCTGAAAACTTTGCACAGTCTTCAAGCTAAACTGAAAAGTTTCAGAGAAGGAAGTCTAAATGAATGAAAGAAAAAGCAAGCTATAAATGAAGCATTATTGTGTAACATGACGGGGAGGATCCCGCAAGGTAAACCTACCCATTCCACCAACATATCCAAAAGAGAACTGTACCATGAGCGAGTCAACAACCCAAGAGAAGAATAAAAAGAAGGTACACCTGAAGAAACTAAAGGAGATCATCATAGTCCTACTAGTGATAACTCACTTTCTCCACAGAGAAAGAGGCAAAGAAGTGTTGACATTCTTCAGGGGGAGTTTCAAAAAATAAGAGCCCCAACCTATGAAATTGAAGTAAACATGAGAGAAAAGGCTGAAGAATGGTTGTTGGGAATGAGTAAGTATTTCCAGTTTCATAACTATTCAAGTGTGATGCATGCTAGGCTTGCCATCTACAACTTGAATGGTACGGCAGCAAGATGGTGGAAAGATTTAAATCACACCAAGAAAGATGACCTATGATAAATAAACAAGGAAAACTTCTGAAATATTTCCCAAGAGAAATACATGTCAGAAACATTGCAGTCACTCAAAGGTAAAAGAGTTCCATGAACTGCACATGGGTCCATTACTATGGACACATTTATAAATAGATTTCTAGATCTGTTGCTTTATGTACCGTATATCAAAGAAGAGAAGGTGAAGATCCATTAGTTCCTAGGATGTATTCCTCCTAGTTTTCAAGACAAGATAGAATTTGACATGCCAAAGACAATGGATATTGCACTACACAAGGCCCGACTCTATTATCAGCATGGGGAGTTACGGCAAGAAAAACTAGAACCATAAGAGAGAAAAGTCTAGAAACTTTTCTCATAACTGCAAGCCTGGGTCAAACCCATAGCCTTATAGAATACAAAATAACATCTTTCAAGCGATCAAGAACTTCAACAAAACTGGTACGAAGCCTTATATACCATCCCCTAATGGTAATAAGCAAGTGGCGAGTGTGTTATATTTTAATCATCATTCAAGCTAGCATTATATTAGGATATTTAATTGAGAGAATAACATGCACAACAATAAACACAAGAGACAATAGACACAAAGATTTTCCTCGAGGAAACCATAAAGGATAAAACCCCGTAACTTCCTCCGAAGATAGAATCAACACCAAAAGTAAAACCCAAAAACATAAAGATGATCTCCCAACAGCAGTAGTCTCTCTCTCTGATCTCAACAAATTCTCTCTCACTCATGCGCCCCAATGAGTGAGTTTGTGTGTGATAAATAAAGAAACTCACTCTCTATTTATATTCTTTCATTCACTTAATGTCCACTTTAACATGTCAGCCCCACTTAACAATTACTTACTAGAGCCAACATCTCTAGGAGAGTCTAGTAACCCTAGTTCCCCACAACTGTGGGACTTTAACCCTTGATCAATAGGACGGTTACCCACAATGACTCTACATGAATTTCTTACATTATTGAATCTCCTGATAGGAACATCGAGGCATGACATGACTCAAATACATTGAAAACACTTCCCATAATAAACATTGAGGTACAATACATAAGATATACAAGTGAATACATTCTGAAGTTACAATTACATCAACACTACCTATTAACTAGGAAGGTATTCTCTCGAAACAATTTATCAACACTATTCTTCTTCTTTGTATCATCTTGATCATCATTGAGTCCTCTTCGTCTTCAAATCATCTTCATATTCAAGTCATCTTCATCTTGATCTGGATCATCACTCAATCTGGATCATCATAACTGGATATGCATCATCACTTGATATGGATCATCATCACTAGATCTAAATCATCACTCGATCTAGATCATCTCTGTTGGATAAAAATCACTGAATCTGGATCATCACTCAATCTAGATCATCACTGCTGGATCATCATCACTCGATCTGGATCATCACTGTTGGATCATCATCATTGGATCTAGATCATCACATGATCTGGATCATCAATGGCTTATCATCACTGGTGCTATCTCTTGATTCTTATCATCACATGAAGTTCTATAGATCCAACCCTTTCTCATGCTAGTTGCAGGCCTAGCCTCCAAGTAGGTCTTCATCTTCTTCAGCACTTATATCTGACCTAGACAGAAAATCCCCCCCATCACTTACATCTGACCTCATCTCGTTAGAAAGGCATGCCCGACACTCAAATCTGAAGATGAGAGGAACAAATCCACCATCATGTCATAATGTCCCAGCCCTTACATCTGACCATGGGAGGGCCTAGGCTTCCCCCATGTCAGAATTTCCCAGCCCTTACATCTGACCATGGAAGTAACCAATCCTCTCACCGTGTCAGAATCGCTCTCAGTCCCAGACTGAGGCTTCTTGGTAATTTACTAGGTGCCTCCATTCTCCCACATAATCGCATCATCCATTGCATTTGACCATGGGAAGGCCCAGCCTGACCCCATGTCAGAATGGCCCAACCCTTACATCTGAACATGGAAGGAACCAATCCTCTCACCATGTAAGAATGGCTCTCAACTCTAGGCTGTGTATTTCAGGTAACTGACTAGTTGCCTCCATTCAGAGAGTCAAATTTAGCACTTATATCTGATCATGTAGGAACCAATCCTATAGTCACCTTAGAATGGCTCAACACTTATATCTGACCATGGAAGGAACTAATCCTCTCACCATGTCACAATGGCTCTCATTTATAAGCTAGGTATTCATGGTAACTGACCAGGTGCCTCCATTCAGAGAATGGCATTCAACACTTATATATGATCATGTAGGAACCAATCCTATAGTCACCTGAGAATGGCTCAACACTTACATCTGACATGCGAGAAACCAATCCTCTCATCATGAAATAATGGCTCAGCCCTTACATCTGACCATGGAAGGAACCAATCCTCTCACAATGTTATAATGGCTCACGCACTCATCACTTCCCCCCTTGGAGGGAACCTCAATCTGGAGAACATCAAGCTTCTCCCTGAAGTACTCAAACTTCACTCTGGCCAATGTCTTAGTCAACACATCAGCTATCTATTTTTCTGTCACAACATACTAGAGCTTCACTGCTCCTCTCTGCACCATATCTCTGATATAGTGATATTTGATCTCGATATGCTTCGACTTGTCATGGAACATCGGGTGCTTCGACAACTTCACACAAATATGGTTGTCGCAATGTATACAAGTAGCATCTAACTGGAGATCAAATAAACTAGATAGTAGTTTTCTTAGCCATACTATCTCACAACTAGCTGAACAAGTTGTGACATACTCTACTTCAGATGTACTCAGTGCCACACAAGATTGTTTTCTGTTAAACCAAGAGATCACACCTGATCCCATACTGAAGCAACACCTTGAAGTGCTCTTCCAATTGATGTCACTGCCTGCCCAATCTAAATCAACATAACCTTCCAGGTTAATCTTTTGATTTGCCTCATACTTGAGCCCATAATCAACTATACCATTCAGGTACCTCAAAATTTTCTTTACAGCAACCAAGTGAACATGTCTCGGATCTGTCAGGAATTTTCTCAAGGTGTTAACAACAAAGCAAATATTTGGTCTCGTATTCATCAGGTACATTAAGGACCTAATTATTTGACGATAATTCGTGGCATCAAACAACTCTGATGAAGCAACACTCAGTAGCTTCAGGTTCGATGCCATAGGTGTGGTCATGGCTATGGAAATTCTAAAGCCTTGATGGCATAAGGAATTTCATAAACTGGCTAAGGATCTAGGCACACAATTAACCTCACAGAGAATTGTAGAGAATTAGCATAAGGAGAGAAGAAGAAGAATTAATGAACACACATTAATGAATGATCAATAAATGATAATTGATATTATTACATAGGTAATACATCCTTATAAAGGAAAAGGGAGTTGCATGAAGACAACTCAAGCTAGCTCATAAAGTAGGCTTAGTAATTATGATAAAACCCCATAGTTGACTAAAGTACTTTCCCAATCTACCAAGCACCTCATGAATTAGCAATAGCATGAGTGAGTGATGATGAGTGAAGGAAAGACTTGCTAATCCGAGAATATGGAGAGAAAATAATGGAGGATGGGTTTGCAAGAAAAGCTACCAGTTTCCTAGTTAACTAGCTTTACCTTATCCATAGAAAAGTAGGATAAAGTAGAAAAAGCAGAATAAAGTAGATTCTACTGTAAAGCACAGTTACCAATTTTGGATGGCCATAAAGTGGTCAAGATCAACCCAGAATCAGAAATAAATCATTCCTAGGATATAGATGCCAAGTGTTGACTCTAAGGTGCAAGTGGATGCCAACTATCTAAGCTAGTGGGTAGGAAATTAATCAAATAATGATTAATTATTTTATGAGTGGGTTTATTATATTCCAACACCCCCCTTTAAGCTTGACTTTATGATGATATTCTTGAACTAATCAGAAATATATATGCATATAGGGCCCAGCAATAAAGCTATGGTCACCCTTTTACAATTTATCTTGTCCAAAGAAATGAGGAAAGAGGCAAAACCTCAAGGGGAAAATCCTCCCTCAAGAAAGGACATGAAAATCAATACCAAAAATGTTGAATTGCTAGTGTTGCTGCTGCTCGAAACTAAATGCTGATGTCTGGAGGAATATTCTTCTTGGGAAGAAGATAAATTTTCTCACCTGGATCAAGGACAGCTACAGGATGGAACCTGGGACCATGTAGAACAACTGAAATCCAATGATGTCAAGGAAATATTGAAGGATCTTGAGACTTGTAATCAGCTCCAAGATGATGATATGACTTGAACTTCGAACCAATAGAGATGAAATGAGGTCTAGATAGGTGAAATAATTGTCCAAGAGTATATGTATCATGTCTCCATCTTCATTTACACAGAGAGGATGTGTGCAAGTGATCATGTAGGAACATAGAGAAGGCATGGGATCAAAGAGTGTGAATGCATGGACTCCATGGGTTGATATAGCTTCCAAAGAATCCAAGAGATCACAAATAAGCACAACAGTAGACTCATGGGAATATACTGGTAAAGAATCCTCTATGGTAGAAGTATGAGAGGAGGAAAGATAGTGATGTTCAAAAGCTTCAATGAGGCTCTGAGAATGAGTGCCAAGAACAAAGGAGGAGCTGCAAAAGCACATGGGATCAAGTATGGTAAGTGGAAAAAAATTGGAAGGAATTGATTTGGCTAAGCAAACATCTTGGAAATCATTGGGTTGCGCACCATCAAGAAGAGAGGCATGCACAAGGTGTGAGAGGTCTGGCATATGGATCTCAGAATCCATGATAGAAGACATAGAGAACACTGAATGTGTGAGTGAATCATCAATAGCAATAGCATCTCCATTAGTCACTTCTTTTTCATCAACAGC
Source organism: Pseudotsuga menziesii (assembly GCA_001517045.1). NCBI lineage: Eukaryota > Viridiplantae > Streptophyta > Pinopsida > Pinales > Pinaceae > Pseudotsuga > Pseudotsuga menziesii. Next base: position 15,311 of record LPNX010014417.1, read on the forward strand.
ATCATGAGAAGATGAATCAAGATTTTCTACTTCAAAAGACACAGAAAAAGATGGCTCTTCAATATTTGCTTCTTGATTGAAAGAGGAAGCATTCGAATCAAAGAGAGTAGTAGCAACAGGAACTATATGAGAAAATTCTTCTTCATGATCAACTTCATCAGATACTATAGAGACCGAGACATCTTGAGAGAGAGAAATCATTGAGGAGCTAGAGGCACTCTCCACATAGCTAGAAGGATCCTCATTGTCCTTTCCCAAAACTCTATCCAATGTTGTCCAAAGATCCTTTGGGTAATCAACAGAATCAATAAGGTAGCACATGCATCGAGATATATATAGACAAATAGCTTGTGAATGGAGAAAGAAGAGGAACTGATACTCTTGAATCTATTCGAAGTTGAACCTACAAAATAAACCTGCAAATCTGAAAAAGGAGGATTAATTAATGAACTCTCAAAGATCTGATATCATGTAGAGCTTTGATATCCTTGGATCTAATAGCATGTAGAACTTTAAATTTGAGAACCTTAGCTCTGATACCATGTGGAAATTCTAAAGCCTTGACGGCATAAGGAATTTCATAAATTGTCTAAGTATCTAGGCACACCAATTAACCTCACAGAGAATTGTAGAGAATTAGCATAAGGAGAGAAGAAGAAGAATTAATGAACACACATTAATGAATGATCAATAAATGATAATTGATATTATTACATAGGTAATACATCCTTATAAAGGAAAAGGGAGTTGCATGAAGACAACTCAAGGTAGCTCATAAAGCACGCTTACTAATTATGATAAAACCCCATAGTTGACTAAAGCACTTTCCCAATATACCAAGCACCTCACAAATTAGCAATAGCATGAGTGAGTGATGATGAGTGAAGGAAAGACTTGCTAATCCTAGAATATGGAGATAAAATAATGGAGGATGGGTTGGAAAAAAAAGCTACCAGTTTCCTAGTTAACTAGCTTTACCTTATCCATAGAAAAGCAGGATAAAGCAGAAAAAGCAGAATAAAGCAGATTCTATTGTAAAGTGTAGTTATCAATTCTGGATGGCCATAAAGTGGTCAAGATCAACCTAGAATCAGAAATAAATCATTCCTAGGATATAGATGGAAAGTGTTGACTCTAAGGTGCAAGTGGATGCCAACTATCTAAGCTAGTGGGTAGGAAATTAATCAAATAATGATTAATTATTTTATGAGTGGCTTTATTATATTCCAACAATGGCCTTGCAGTCCATCACCCTGAACCTCTTCAGGATCTCTAATGCATACTTCCCTTGTCCCGAGGATATTCTTCCACACCTCCATGCCTGGAAAGTAGTGCATCATATGCAAGTCCTTCATCTCAAACTCGGCAGCGAGTCTCCTTCTTGCAACTTCTAGGAGGAACAAGTCATAGACATATAAGAGGAGCATCACTGGTCTTCCACCTTCAACCTTGAGTAAAAGGTTGGAATCCTCTTTAATCTCAGTAAAGCCTAGAGTCACCAGTAAGCTATCCATCATGTCATACCATGTTAAACCTCAGGATATTCTATAGTCACTCCCTCTAAATTGAAGCATCATACTTCCTCTATCTTTCATACTCTATGCACTCTTTTCATGAGAATCCTCGTGCTACGAATCTTGCCTTGTATCCCACGATGTTTCCATCTACTGCATGATGGAACTACGAACTTACCTTCATGTATTGATACTACATCCTAGACATCATTCTTCTTGAACTGGTCTTCCCTTTCTTCTTGGTTGCTTCTTCATAGCTATAAGGTTCTGCATCAATGAAGTCATTGCATTCGTCATATTATTCTTCCTCTTGAACTATCATCACTTGTTCTTTGGAACAAGTCTCATCCTTCTTCACTTGTAGGTGATTTTACGTGAACTTTCCTACAAGTCAAATGCATTAGTTGTATGGTTAGAAACAATTCATAAGGCATATTCATAATGGAAAATTCTTATGCATAAATATATGATCATGCAACTATTTTATCCAATACAACATTCATCCATATCTCACAAAACGTTTCTAGATTCCTTCTATCTCTACCAGGACAACATTGAGACTATGCACTAATCCAATATGTCATCATTCTAGATAAGTATCAATGGAGAGTTGTATAGAACCAAGAGCTACTTACCCATCACATGCATATTAGTAGTATATTTTCATTAATGAAAACATTCTATCATGCATAATACATCCACTGAATATAAATAAATGCATAACAAAACAATATCATGAAATGACAATTGAATACTTATCTTTATTTGTTTTGTGGGTAGACTCCTTCTTGACCATTCATCATCATCATCTTCTTCATTCATAATTTCTTATCCAAATGCTAAGATGGATAAGAGATTCTTCAAGAATTGAGTTCTTTATATTCCTCATCGCTTGAGGTATCTTCTTTGGATCATGAGAGCTTGATCTTCAGTTTCTCCCATATTCTCTTTTCTTATTATGAGTCAAGCTTCTTTTCTTGTGTGCACTCTTCCTAGATTCTACTGAAGGTAATCACTTCCTTTTGGCACATTCATTGAATGAATGAATCCCATGATCCTAGGCGGCCATTCAAGGTGGCTATCACCACTTCTGCATTCTCCACTTCTTCTTCTACTACTACAAGTTGTTCTTTGATTTGAGAGACCCTCGTAAAGTATGAATGTATGGTCTCTATATTCTGGATATTCACATTCTTCAATTGTTTTCTCAAAGTAATATTATGATTTATGTTCTTCCCTTCAAATAGCTTTTTCAGAGAATCAAACATCTCTTTCAGTGTCTTTAGGGAAGACACTTGTGGTATAAGGTGATCTGTGATTGAATTAGCAATGATATTCTTGGACTTAACCAAGTTCTTCTTGTGTAAGGCTTTTAGCCTCATCTCCCTGTGGAACTAGAACCTCTCTACTTATGTAGGTGTCCAACTCATTTTCTTCAGAGAGATCATATACTTTCATGCTTGGAAGTTGTCAACTTCACCAAGATTATCATCAAGATGATGTGATAGATCATTTTGAAATGCGAACCTCAAATGAAAATAGCAAAAGATTAGATCTTACCGATTTGAGGTGTTCGTCCTCGTTCTAGAGTTGGCTGATCTAGGGTTCGTTAGAGAAACCCTAATTTTCAAAACTTGGAATCTTTCAGATCTGATTGGCTAGAGAGATATACCTATTCAATGTGAGTTGTCCAATGTACTACTTTTCTAAAAACAGTGGAGGGAAACTCCTGTAACATGAAGCCCTAGTTTGCCAATTTCTTTTACAGAATTTCTTAATACTATTTCTATGGTATCTCTGAAACTATTACTCCTCTATGTCTGAAACTTTGCATTGAGGTAGCCTTGCCTGACCCTATTACAACACCATAGTTTTCATTACAATTGGTTTCACCAATTGGTACTTATGATCGTTTTCAAGGTGACCTATTTCAAGACTGTTCAGCATAGCGAATTTGTACGGACTGCCATGTGTCAGTGTTTCATTTTTGGGGTCTGAAACTTCTACCACAAAAAGTAAATTCTGCACCCTTTATGGAACAACTTTATAAATTTTAGTTGGACCTTTTTAGCACGTGATATAGCAACTCTCCCCAGGTGTCTTGTTTAGGGATGAATCATGGAAGAGGTTGGAACCCTACCTTGGAGAGATCATATATCCTAGAATATAGTGAATATGAGTCTAAAATTTGGACACAGTGTGAATCAAGAGTTTACCTTCAGCCTGTGAAATTTGCAGCTCCTAAGACGTCTCCAATCCCAAGATATAGTGAATGTACCAAAACTTATTCATTTTAGTATTTTAGGGTTTTTTTGGCCCAGGGTCAAACTAGGGTTTGACTTTCTTGGAGTTATACCCAACCAAAACTATTGACCCAGGTCTATAAAATTCTATTTTTATTAGGAGATTAATCCTATGTTGGGATCACTCAAAAAAATTTCTTCTGTAAGTAAACCTGAATGGTTTCCTTACTAAGGTAAACATGAACATCCTACCTTTAGGATCGTACAATATTATTATTGGCATGCACTGGTTGGAACAACACCATGTCATGCTCAATTATCTACATAAGTCTATATTGTGCACTGATAGTCTAGGGAATCAAGTGAAGGTTCAAGGAATCCCAAAGAAAGTTTCAGTGAGACAGATCTCTGCCTTACAAGCAAAGAAGTGTATTAGGAAGGGTTGCAAGTTATGTGCGGTGAACATCTGAGATGTAGAGTCTAATAGAGAACAACACATAGAAGAATTCCCCCTTCTTGAATAATTCAAGGACGTGTTTCCCGAGGAAATCTTCGGATTACCTCCAAAATGAGACCTATACTTTTTCATTGAACTGACCCCATGATCAGTTCCATCCTCCAAAGCCCCTTACCACATGAGTGCACCAGAATTGGTGGAACTCAAACTGCAGCAATGGGAATTAATAGAGAAGGGGTATATCCAACCCAGTGTGTCCCCTTGGGGAGCACCTATTTTTTTCGTAAAGAAGAAGGATGGTATGATGTGGATGTGCATTGATTACAGTTAGTTGAACCAAAATGACTATAAAAAAACCATTACCCACTCCCTAGGAATGATGATTTGTTCGACTAGGTGGGAGCAGCCAATATATTTTCAAAGATTGACCTGCGATCTGGGTACAATTAGGTACAGACCAAGATGAAGATATTCCCAAGACCACCTTTTGTACAAGGTACTGGCACTACGAGTTTGTAGTGATGCCATTCGGGTTGACCAATGCACCCACAAATTTTATGTGTATGATGAACAACATATTCAGTAAATATCTGGATAAGTTTGTACTAGTCTTTATTGATGACATTATGGTTTATTCCAAGAATAAGGAGTAACATGAAGAACACCTTTGCATAGTACTTCGCGTGTTGAGAGAACACCCACTTTACGCTAGGTTTAGTAAATGTGAATTTTACAAACCACAAATACAGTACCTAGGCCACATCATATTCGAGGAAGGAATAACTATCGACCTGGAAAATATTCAAGCTATAAAGGATTGGCCTACCTCTACTAGTGTCACTGACATTAGGTCCTTTTTGGATTTATCCAGGTATTATCAAAATTTTATTGAGAACTTCTCGAGAATCGCTTGCCCCATGATGGATTTGTAGAAGAAAGCGACCAATTTCTCATGGACTGATAAGTGTGAAGAAAGTTTTCAAAAGCTTAAGTAGCTTTTGATGACCGCACCAGTGTTGCAGATTGTGGATCCCGATGGGGATTTCATGGTATGCACAAATGCAAGCAAGGAAGGACTTGGAGGAGTCCTTTTGCAAAACAATCATGCAATCTGTTATGAATCGCATAAATTAAAACAGTATTAGTAGAATTATCCCATGCATAATCTTGACCTAGTGGCCATTATCCACGCTCTGAAGATGTGGAGGCACTACCTCATGGGAAGGAAGTTCCTTCTAAATACTAACAATATGATTCTAAAGTATTTATTCGATCAACCTGATCTGAATGCAAGGCAATCTAGATGGTTGGCTTTCTTGAGTGAGTATCACTTTGAACTAAAGCATATTAAGGGCAATGAGAACGAAGTTGCCGATGCTTTGAGGCGACGAACTCATATGATATATCAGGTGACACTGAGTCAAACTAATGAAGATTTGCATGAGAATATTAGAACATCCAAGAAGGTTGATCCGTTCTATGTGGAAATCTTCAAGAAGGTTGAAGAGGACTTGTTGTTTCAACAACAAAAGGAATACAAGGTGGATGAATCTAGACTACTATGGTCCAAGGATAGATTGTATGTTCCAGTTAGATGGGACATTCGTTCTAGCATCCTCACAGAATTTCATAGGGCACCCTACTCGGGGTACCCGGGATATCAAACGATGATATCTGCCATCAAGAGACACTTTTTCTGGCCTAAGTTAAAGACCTACATTGCAATTTTTATTGCAAAATGTCAGGAATCCCAACTAGTTAAAGCTGAGCACCAGCATCCTTCAAGATTTCTATAGCCATTACCCATTCTAGAATGGAAATGGGAGGTTATCAGTTTTGATTTTATTACTGGCTTATTGAAAAGAAAGAAGCAAAATGATTCCATCTTCGTAATCATTGACAAGCTATCAAAGGCGACACACTTCATACCCGTAAAATTGACCTACAAGGTCATGAACATTGTCGATATATTCCTAAAAGAGATATTTAGATTGCATGTGATACCCAAATTAATTATCTTAGATAGAGATGTTAAGTTTACAATAAACTTTTGGCGATCTTTATTCTCTACATTAGAGACACAGCTGAACTTTAGCACTAGTTATCACTTACAGACGGATGGGAAGAATGAAAAAGTAAACCAAATTGTTGAATACATGCTTCGAATGTATGTCATGAACAACCCCACAAAGTGGGAGAATTATCTACACCTTGCATATTTTGCATATAACAACGGGTATCAGTCTTCTTCCAAGATGATTCCTTTCAAGGTACTCTATGGAAAAAAGTGTAGGATCCCCGTTACTTGGGATATTTCGGTGGATCGGCTCATGTTAAGGCCTAACGTATTATTGGACTTGGAACAGTTAGTTACCAAGGTCCAGGGAAACATTAAAGAGGCACAAGACCATCAGAAAAGTTATGCGGATAAGAAAAGAAAATATAAAGACTATCAAGTAGGTGAGCATGTCTACTTGAAATTGAAAGCAAAATGGAGCTCGTTGAGCTTGGGTAGGTGTTGTAAGGCAGCACCTAGGTTTTGTGGACCTTTTGAAATTCTGGCCAAGAAAGAACCGGTGGCTTATGAACTAGCATTACCTGTGCACATAAGAGTTCATAATGTTTTCCATGCATATTTATTAAATAAATATGTTTATGACACTAATCATGTCATTGATTGGTCATTATTACAGGTGGAACCTAAGGGGGAATTTTCTCCTGATCCTTTGCATATATTAGAAAAGACAGAAGTGCAGCTTCGTAAGTGCACTGTAGTCGAATTGAAATTGTAGTGGAAATACTTTGAGGTTGATGAGGCTACCTGGGAGAATGAGGCCACCATGAAAAAGGATTACCCTGCCTTGTTTCCTGATATCATTTAGAGTTCCTAAAACACCAAGGACGGTGTTGTACTAAGCGGGGAGGGATGTAATATCCCAAATTTTGGACCTATCATTTATAGGCATGAGCCTATTGATTAGGATGACTGTATTGATGTTTTATTTTACATTGGGTCAAAGACCCCACTTCACATGAACATGATGATTTGCTTTGTATATTGGGCATAAGCCAATTGTTGATGATATATATGTCTATATATGTTTTGTGTTGGGTATGGACCCTGAAGCACATGATTTATGAAATATTTTTTGTTGAGTGGACCCTGAAGCACATGATCGATGAGATGTTTTGTGTTGAGCGAAAGACTCTAGAGCACATGAATACTTACATTTTTTGTTGAGCGTAAACCTCTGGAACACATGAAAATATAATTGGAAATGTTGGGCATAAGCTTTGGAGCATTCCATGTTGATTTTGAGCATAAGTTTTGGAGCATCAGATCTTTGGCCATTGTATCCCTAGGTGTATCATACAAGTACATCTGGAATTGCACTATGTTTGTAACTCCCTGTTATAAGCATTGAGTATGGGCTCTAGTAAGTGCTAGGGTTTACTGAAAAGATTGAAATCGCCTCCAAGTGAAAAAGACTCAAGAATAATATTGATCTAATCATACTTATTTTGAAGTGATTAAATGTAATTTCAAATGTCTGTATTCTCATCAAGTACTGAAGAACTACCACATTATACTAGGGAAATCCAACATGCAAGGATGTTTAGATTTTCCTAGCCTAATATACCTAAGCCATCTATCTACTTGACCTTCATAAAGAAGTGTTGTTAAGTCTAAGGATCATGACACATGATGCCCAAAGACATTTTTTAACATGTATTTTAATACTATGTATGTATAAAGAATTAATTACGATTAATTATATAATTGAATAAAGAAAGAAGAGAAGCTCCACCAATTATTATTTATTTTTAAAGGATTAATAAATAGTGAAATGTCTATGAAATACTAACTAGGAACTAGTTAAATGTTCCTAGGTTAATAATTGAAAATTACCCCAGTAATTACAATTTCTTGATTTAACTACCCCTTTGACTGAAAATAATTTCTATAAAGACTCAAGCCAAGCAAAGGCGCGGGGTTCTGATTTTATCTTGGAAAATTATTACCCTACCTATTTTTGTCTCTCAAGTGTTTTTCGTGGAGAACTTTCTCCTACAAGGAAAAGAGGACTCATTCAGAACTGAATACTAGTTAGGAAACCCTACCTTAGGAGCTCTAATCTACTTACATGTTGGAGTCCTGCTCGGGGGGATCCGGATTAGAACCAGGAACAGTTTTGAGTCGTGGTTGGGAGGAATGTGGTAGTTCCCAAGTAATTTTGTCATCAAACATAGGTCAGATCTGCATTTAATTGTTAATGCTGGTTATTTAAGTGTGCAGGTGCAGCCATTGACAAAGCTTCAAATCCAGGTATGAAACCCTTGAAGGCCTATTTCATTTTCTTCCTAAAGATTCATGCCTTTTTATGTTAAGTAATGGCTACAATATAATCTCTAAACCCTAATGGTTAAGTTTTAGGGTTAACAATCCACTAGGGTTTGTATCTACAAATTACTAATCATATACTAGAGAATCTTTATCATATGTTGTTTATGTTCAAGGTTGCGGCTCTCATAAATGTTCCTGTATTAACTAGGTTTTGATCTTAGTATTATGTTTTTACCTTGTTCTTTATATTTAATATTTTGCTGACATATTCCATTTTTCAATAGAGCCTTGCCCTAAATTTTAATAAAACTAGTTTAGTAGAATTTAATTAAAATATTAGTTATGTTAACTAATACAAGTTTATAATTTAAACTATATCTACTAACGACATAGTTCATATAATAAACAAGCTAAAAAAATTATTAAAGACCTTCTAAGGTATGCTCCACATAATCATTTTAAAAACATATTCAATATCATAACATTCCATTTCATAAACATAATCATAATTAACCAAAGAGAGAAGGCATCATGACCACCCATGTGGTTGAAGATCAAACCTGTGTCTTATTATATAAAATATACAATGCAAATCACATCCATTTACATAACCCAAATGTTTAATTCACATCCCTATTCTTACTATCATCCCTTATAAAAACATAAAGTGTTTAAAGGTCCCATATAAATCTACACACAACCGTCACATCAAATTAAACATTGAATAACTAAAAACCAATTTTTCAATAGAGGACATGACATTGAATCCTATGGATGTCCACACTCAAGGAAATAACATTAATAAAACCATAAACATTTTTATACCCCAACAATAAGAAAATTGCATAACCATCTCTATACATCCCATGTTATAAATCTAATATATGCAGGCTATGCTTTTAACGTACACCACAATTCTATAAACAAAGAACATGTGACACTAACAATGACGTCATAAATACCCTAGCTACAGCCTCAGGCAAGTTCCAATCTAGTCATACAGTCATGTTAATAAACCAAATTGATATCCTTGGTTGTCATAACCCTAGCTGTTACAACCCTATCCTTTTGAAAATAACCAATTTACATATCAAATGCCAACTAAAGCTATCACATTCGTTGGGAGAGGCACATGCCATTAATGGCATGGCCTACACACACACAGAGCCAATACAAAACTAAAAGTTAAATACTCTGTTGAAACACAGTTTTCATTCTAACGCTAATGTAGAGCATATGGTGGCAAGCCAATGGGCTACTGCGCCATTGCTACAATGGCGCAGGCCATGGCATAATGCCCCAAGCTCTAAAAGATTTCCCAACTTAAAATACAAGCCAAACAAACACAGTGCTGAGTATAATCCCAAAACCTAAAACATTATTTATACACAGAATAATTTTCCACAAGCTGGAAGCCACGAATCGAACCTAGTAAGTCAACATTGTAAAATGAAACATTTAAATTAACTACATAGTCCCAAATGATTTTATACAGTATAATCCATTATAAACGTTGAATGAAATTGTAGGAGTTTCATACCCAAAATACATTAAATTCTTCATATAAAAACCAACGCGCAGTGTATTTACACAGTGAGGCACATAGTCCTCTTTTACAACAGTCAAGTATTAAAATGTTAAATGTAAAGCTTTGAGATATGGCACCATTACAAGTAATGGTGCAGCCACAGCCCAAATAAGTGCCAAACCTCTCAACGAGAGTCCATTTAAAACCATAGCAAGCCGCATCTTAAACCCCAAAGGTAGAGTCAACATGTACCATCGAAACCCCAACCCAGTAAAGAATCCCAACTCAGGAATGCCTAGAATGAGAGGAGGCAAGTAAATCTTGCTAGCAGACTTACCATGGCCGTGAAGAAGAAATCTCAATTCGACAAGTGTAGCCTGTTGAAACCCCGCAGCGCCTTCACGTTCACTTGCAGACAAATGAACGATGGCATGAGAAGCATGACCATGCCATGATGGAACCAACAAAGCAAATGCACTTTACATAGAGTTGGTTTAAGCTTACCTGCAAATCGATGGAGGTCGCCTCCCTTCTCCAACTGTCAAGAGGCCATGCTAAACCACAATGTCAAAACCATAATGCACAAATAGGGAATGCCAAGTCCTTTTCTAAGGGTTTTCACCAACCCCGATGGCATTAATGGCACAAGCTAGTGGCCATTAATGCTTCCATAAACCCCAACCATAGTTTATGGAATTGACGTTATATCAACGAAGTCATATGTTAAACCCTCTATCCTATAGTTTCACCACCTTCATAAGTTAGCGGAGGCTTAATGCTAATGACATGGTATTCAAACCATAGTCTCCCCACATTATGGTATGTGCAGTCCTTAACACTATGATATAGTGTTTGCAATGTTTTCCCTTATCATCAAAGTTTATATTGTTATCACATGCCCTTTATGCTAATTAATATAGGTAGCATATGTGCTTAGGGTTTTAGTCTAAGTCTTGTAGTATTTAGGAATCATGGCAAACGTAGTATGCCATGATGCCCTCATTAGGAAAAACAAGTGTAAGTTTCCAAACTAGTAACCAAGATAGACCTTCAAAATGGAAACAAGAGAAGAGTAATTAATAAACCAAGAGATAGATAATTTATAATGGTAAGGATGGTAAGTAAATTCACAACGTCTTGATAATTAACTAAGAAAGAAAATTAACAAACATAGGGCTTACCTGAGTCGTAAAAACGGAGCAGTAATAAAGTACAAGGAAGAACTGGAAATTTAACTAGGAACTGAATTGCGTCAAGTAACCAATAATCTCGATGACGCAAGAGTGACATGTAAGTCAATAAATAAGGTGCCTTAGTTCGTATGAACTAAGTAAGCCTGCATAACGAATAATAACCTTACCTCTCAAATCGCCATGGAAGAACGAGTCCCGCCACTCCATCACTTTGTTCCCATCAACAAAGTTAAGTTAGTTTTTATTAAATAAACAAAGTACACATGTGCAGGAACAAAACAATGATCTATATAGCTCATTAATTCATCGACTATAATCACTGAGATATATCAATAGCTTAAATAAAAGAATTAAGACATAAGAAGTAAACGAACTAATAGTCACTGAATGGATAAGAGATTAACAAGAGATTAATTTTTTAGTATTTATTTGAGAATCTATCAAACCATTATTTTTATTATTTATTTGATAATTAACGAATGGATGAAGGACTTGGAGTACAACAGTTGCTACCCCAAGACTCTTTCATTGGAATTAGGATTATGAACATTGAAAATATGCGGAACACGTTTATAAACTAGTATCGAGTCATGAGGATATTGATAATTTGGATATATTTTGGATAACTTTATGAAGTGTTAGGTACCTAGGCATTAATTTAAATTTGGAGCTTAATAAAAGTTATCTCTAGATATTATCATCTTTCATTAACAAGACTTCAAAATGTTTGTATGGAGATATAAATATTTCTATCTATTTATTCTCTCATGTATGCTCTTAACTTTATGATATAGGAGACTTTCAACATTATGAATATTATGTCTAGAGTAATTTAAGTGCAAAAATGTCCTAGCTGGTAGTTACACAAGCAATGTTTTTATGTTTTAAGCATGTAAATCCACATTTTAGCTCAACCAATTAGATCACCTTTATAAAAAAAAATAACATGTATCATTCTAGAAAGAATCTCTGGAGAGGAGTCACACAAGGCTACACATGCATATAAAAGGGATATCCACCAATTGTAACAATCCTTATTGTGTATATTCATCAAATGCAAATTTTATCAAATAACTAGTAGAAAAATAGGAAATGTAAGCCATAAAGAAAAATCTCCACTTGCTTGATCAATGACCAACTTAACTAATTTTTGCATGTACACCTTGTCCTCAACCAGTGAGTGTCTCCACTATTCATAATAACATTTGGGAGGAAAACTTTGCACCCAACCAACCACTAGCCAAATGATGAATGTTCTCCCTGCACAAATCCCTCAACAATTAACCGTATGCGAGACTATATTGTTCGTTAACTTTTTCCTCTACCATATGAATCTTAGTTCCACCCTCTCCTCCTCCTTATAACCCATCTTAATAAACAAACACATAAGCCAAAATATGCACAACAAGAATGAAAGAGCATCATCAACTAGTAAGATTCCCCCTTCCCCATTCTGTTGCCCCATTTTATTTCTTAATTTCCATATTTATTTGAAAGTTCTTACATTGTTTCTTCGTTAGATATGTGTTAGTCATGCACCTTAATTAAATTATAATGCACATTTTCCTCTTTAATTCATTTGTATATTTCTTTTTCTAGCAATGTTTTTTTCGTCACAATGTTAATGCACCTTAATATTATATTACCAAAATTTATAAGTGATTAAAGAAATCCATGTTAACCTATAAAATAAAAAATAAAAACATAAACTCTAATCTATCAAGAGAAAAAGATCAAATTTCTTGAGTTTACTATTTGTTTAAAGACTCAAGAACTTGAATCTCCTTGAAAACCCATTTTTAAGACCTCATAAAATTGGAACCTACTTTAAGAACCCAAATTCACAATCTATATTAGTTATAAGAAAATTGGAAAGATCTATATTAGTTGTAAGAAAATTGGAGATTAGAACCCAAGTTCACTGCAATCTATATTAGTTATAAGAAAATTGGAAATCCATATTAGTTATAAGAAAATTGGAAAGATCTATATTAGTTGTAAGAAAATTGGAAATTAGAGTTTATATACTTTATGATTACTTAGAATATTTTTCTTTAGGTCACATTAAATATACCTTACATATTTACTTACATATTTGAATTGGCACCAATTCTAAATTATTCCTTTGATTAATATTTTAATAAATTATGTTTTATGTATGCATAATAATAATAATTATATATAGTTTGTTATTATAGAAAGTTTACATTTGAGCCACAGAATTATACGGGGCGAAGTTTAGTCAAGTCTTCTTTTTAGTGTGACAGATGTTATCTAGATGCCACAGTTGGACACGTCACACTTCATCCGATTAGTGCAATACATTTTTATCTGCCCTTGTTTCTAGTCTTCATCCCATTCGATCAATTCGTAGGATGGAGCAATTGAATCCATGTTAAAGCCACTCTCCAACCCATAAATGTAAGCTGTAGTAGAATATGTTGCGATTGGTGATTACTTTGGAATGCCATGATTGCATAAATAACTACCAGAAACAACAGACGGTGGAATATGTGACGACTCCCTGGCACGATCTTAGGCTAACTAACGATATGGTTCTTTAACTCGATAGAACAAAAGATCTCGATATTTTATTAAAATTTTGTTTGTAATACATAGCATCTAAGTTCAATATCACGTTATGTGTAGGACATTTTTTGGCGAATGAGAAGCTCTAGTTTGTGATTGGGACAGTTGCGTTATTAGAAGTCAAAAGGGAAACTTAAAGATAAGTCAGCGAGCAGAGCAACAACACTATAATTTATAAATATTTAAATAAAGAATATTTATGGATGATTAAATATTTAATTAAATATAATTTGTAAAATTCTGATAACAACGTAATATATTCATAAATTATTAAAAGTAAATAATGATAAAATAAAAATAAATAAATTCACTAACAGTGCAAAGGTCATAGTTGACGAGCAGCTGAGTCGTATCTACATGTAGGACAATTGATTATACGAGTAAACCACTGGAAAATGCATTTGAAATGAAAAAGATGGGTGCATGCCAATTGTTTTACACTCTCTCCATTTTTGAAGGTGTCGTAACAAACTGTGCAGTCCACTCCATCGTCATTTCCATTTCCATTTTCGTTGTCCTCCTTGCGAATTATAACGTCTGGTAACCTATGCACTACTTCACGAGGACTGCGTGGAATAATATTTCTGCTCCCAACATTGATAAGTTCAGGTATGAAATTAAAGTGATACATAGAATCATCATCCTCGACATATTGCATGATCTGAAGCCAACTAAATCTGGAATTCCAGACAATCTGGATGTAGTACTGGATTCCATTGTCCAGTTGGCGATAATCCCTTATGAATCGAATTACAATCACATCTTCCGCCAATGAAGATGCCGTGAGATTGTCTTGAATAGCAATTCCATTACTGCGAGGCCTCCTGCGCCGAGGTACAATCTCTCCGTTCCATCGATCATTTAAGTGACTTATATCAAGATTCTCTGATAAACTATCTACGCTGCGGGGCATTCTGTGATAAAATGAAGATCCATCGTACAATCGATCAAGTGAAAATGGACGGTCATTCACAATCACGCTGGACACCATTCGCTGTGTAACATTTTGGCCGTTGATTATCTCCGTCTGGGTAATTGTAGTGGCCGCATCTGAGTTTTGTAATGTACCAGAAATAATACCTGCGTTCACATCCCTTTCCACGCACCTCATAACATTTAAAACTAGTTCGCTGTTAACTTCCCTCTCTCTCTGTTGTCTCTGTGCTTGTCTCTGTTGCCCCCTCCGAATAAATTGTTCCATTATTTCGAAATAACCGAAAAATATTGTTGTAGAAAATTCAAACTCGGAAGTTCGGATTCGACTCTGTATAGTAAATAACCAGACAGCTTCCTACCACTACGAATATTTATTTGGTGTTCATAATACGTTTAAATATCGTTAAAGGAATATTATGTAGTCTTCTACTTTGTTGCGGAGCAAGAGTTTTCAAGCCGACAGTACAATGGATGGCATGATTTGGATATCTTCTATGGATGTCATAGAGAAAATCAGTGAATTTATATAAAAATATATAAATGATGACCGTTTGAAAAAAACCCATCTCCCGTTGTATCTCGCCAAAGGAAATCTTTACCATAAAACCTTGGTGTCCCATGAGCAGACACTTACCTAATTCTTTATGCATGAAATTCATTATTCAAGAAAAATGTGATAAAGCAAATGAAAATTAGGGTTGTTATTTAATTATTAGATAGTAGAGATAGACCTGTAAACACATAATTTATTAAAATAATAAATTGGTTCTGATCTATTATTTTAAGAGAGTATTGAGTATGTGATTTAAAGGAAAAATATAAAAATAAAATTTAACTTTAAATAAATAATTAATTAGTATTTCAAGTTACATTTAGATTATTTTAAGATGAAGTTTATTATAATGTCACACTAGTGCTTGTGCTTGCCAAGGGTGGTGTTATTGTTATATCTATTTTGACAAAGAGGAAAATATAAAAAAATAAAAATAAAGCAAAGTAATTGCACTCCATGTTTAGTACAAACCTTATACAAGAGAGAAAAAATTTAGAACTAATTTGTTTGGATCTTTACCCATGCTTAATAGTTCGTTCTTGACTTAAGATGAAAATGTGTTCATAAATGTAAACAAATATATTGTTCATTTCATTCAGGTTTAGGGGTGGTTTTAATGAAGCCTCTTCTTCTTTATATATTTTAGTCAAGGTTTTAACAAGTTGTTAGTAGAGCATAACAAAATGGCATTAATGTACTATACCAAAGGACCCCAATGATAGTTGAAATGAAATCTAGACCCTTACTAGTTTTTTCATTTTTACAATTCTTCATTTATTTCCTCCACTCGAAGCACCAACAATTTCAATCCATAAACAATAGAGTCATAGCCCATGCATTTCACTAACAAATTTTCCCTTCTTCTAAGTTAAAAGGATAGCATGTTTAAGAGACCAAAGGTTTCTTTGTTTCTTACAACTCAAAAAATAAGTGCAATGAGTGCTCTCTAAATGTAATTTTATCAATTTTCTTAAATTGCCAAAATTTTCACAGAAAACCTTTTGATATTTAAGATGTTGGAAAATGATAGGCCAATGTAGTCTAATAGAATTTGTTTGTCTTAATCATCATGCAAATGATCAAATGCTCCTCATGCTCCTCAGAGAAACCTCTTACAATAAATAATGAAAATGCATAATAAAACAGAAATAAGAGAAAAGAGAAGGAATTTTATTAATGGTAGGCCACTTTGAGGGGGAAACCTCATTTGAGAAAGATCAATAAAAATAACTCTTGGATACTTCATTTAACTCAACACTTACTTATACACTAAGTCTAATCGAAACAATTATTACTCCCCAAGAATGCCAGATAATACAATATACTCACATGACGACTTACAAATCATGTGCCCAACAAAAATATACATAACAAAGTAGAGAGAAGGGTTGACATGGGTTCCTAACATCCCCTCCCTCTTATAAAAGCTTTGTCCTCAAATATTTAGTTGTGGAAATTTTTGTTGAATCTGAAGGAGTCGGTCTCATGTAGTGTCCTCTCCTTACATGTTGTGCACCTGAATTAATGCCTCTATGATGGATTAAAAGTGAAGATGACAAGTGGACATATCGAGGATGGTCTCCATCTTAAAAAAGATGGATTCTTCATTATCCAATTTTGGTAAAATGGTTTGCGCTCTCATATTGGCGCCAATAACTTTCTTGAGACAAGAGACATGAAATACGAGGTGAACGTGAGAAGAGGGAGGAAGTTCCAATTTATAATGAACAAACCCAATCTTGTGAAGTACCTTATATGGCTCATAGAAATTGGGTTCCAACTTATAGTTCCCTTTGAGTTTCAAGAACGGGGGATTGGCCATGTAGAGCAATATCTTATCACATCCATTCATAAAAAGGGGGTTTTAATTGTGAAAAAGAAGGTCAATATATTGTAGTTATTGGGGGGAACGAAATAGGGTATGAGGAGTTTATATGTATAGGGGGGGTATAAAAAGGGGTTTTTCAATTGGAAATATGTATTCGGAGGGGGGTCAACAAAAGGGTTTTTTAAAGTAATTATCAATATCTACTGAAATTAGGGGTATTCTTTAATATCCAATGAATGAAAGCTTAAGCTACGGTATCCGGTTGGTTGGTTAATAGTCGAATCTGACTTTCATATTGAATGATAAATAAGAATAATATATTAGATGATGAATATTACAATGATATCTTGGCCTTAAATATGGCTTGGACACTTGATGATGACGAGATGCCTCTATTCATAATAACTTAATTAACCTAACTATTAATTATTTAATTATTTAATTGTTATCTTATTTTATGTTCGTTACATTGCCACTCCCTTTAAGGGAGCTTTGTCCTCAAAGATTGAGTATTTCCTAATGTCATCCTTCATTCTGAATTAGCATCAGTATTCTAATCGAATGAGATTTCTGGTGCAGAGATTTGCTCTTCCTCTCCATTGGTGATTCTACAATGTATTGTCTGATTGTTCCTACACTTATGGCATGGGGTCGAGTCATCACTACATCGACAACATATGATTTTCTTCTTTTTTCTATTATCATATTAACTGTTAGATGACTTTGATCTATTTTCCATTTCATAGGAATATGATTAAGGTTTGTGGCATTGATGGTCCGATGACCAATGTAATATCC
This sequence comes from Pseudotsuga menziesii, assembly GCA_001517045.1. Classification (NCBI taxonomy): domain Eukaryota; kingdom Viridiplantae; phylum Streptophyta; class Pinopsida; order Pinales; family Pinaceae; genus Pseudotsuga; species Pseudotsuga menziesii. Next base: position 33,295 of record LPNX010014417.1, read on the forward strand.
TAAATTTTAGACCTAGCACATATAGGCATGTGTCTATTGATTATGATGATTATCTTGATGTTTTATTTTATATTGGGTCAAAGACCGCACTACATATGAACATGATGATTAGTTTTATATATTGGGTGTAAGCCAATTATTGATTATATATGTAAATGTTTGTTTGTGTTGGGCGTGGACCCTGAAGCACATGATTGAGGAGATGTTTTGTGTTGAGCAAAGAGATCTGGAACACTTGAGTGATTGATAAATTGTGTTGAGCGAGAAGCTCTCGAACACATGAAAAGATAATTGGATGTGTTGGGAATAAGTCGTGGAGCCTTCTATGTTGATGTTGACAATAAGCTCTCGAGCATCGGATCCTTGGCCATTATATCGCTAGGTTTATCATACAAGTGCATCCTAATATTTATTCTTGAGAGAAAGCTCTCTAATTGCACTATGTTTGTAACTCCCTGCTATAGGCATTAAGTATGGGCTCTCGTAAGAGCTAGGGGTTACTGAAAAGAATTAAATATCTTCTGAGTGAAAATGACTTGAGAAAAATATTGATCTCATCGTACTTTTTCTTTTTTTGTAAATAAAATTTTATATTACAGCAACTAGAAACCATTACATAGAAGAAAACATAACTGGTCTAGCAGCCCCCAAGCCGAGAGAGAAACTTCTCATGGCTAGGTACACATTCTAGAGGCCAAAATCTCGGTCAGTCTTGAGGTATAGATATCGCTCAGGCGCACAGGCCTGACTTTCCAAAATATTACAATTAAGCACCTTTAGTTGGCCATTCTCCATTGAACTGCTTCCATTCCTACATAGGATCCACGTTCCCCTCCATCGTTGCATCACGCTCCATAGAAGAAAGGCCAACTAGATTCATGTTTACCGAGGACTACATGAGACGGCGGTCTTAAGCCGCGGGACTTATGAGCTAGGGTGCACTGCAAGGGGGCGCACTATAGACAGTTCGCACCGTAGACAGTGCACACCCCAAGGTGGGTGCACCGCAGGGAGGGCACACCGTAGGAAGAGCGCACCGTAGGTCAAGCACTTTGTAGACATCGCGCGCTATAGGGAGGGTGCACCATAGACAGTACGCACCGCAAGGAAGGCGCACCATAGACAGATCGCTCCGTAGACAGAATGCACGTAGGGAGGGTGCACCATAGTGCAGGCGCACTGTAGAGCGGGAGCACTACAGAGAGAGCGCCGCAGGGTGGGCGCACCGCAGGGAGGGCGCACCACAGACAGATCGCACCGCAGGCCGGGCGCTCCGCAGACAGCGCACACTACGGGGAGAGTGCGCCGCAGACAGGGCACTCCACAAATAGAAGACGCATGCCTAGAAACTGCACGTACCGCAGTAGAAAGATGCGCCCACCCACCATTCACAACAAAAGGGACTTGTGGGCTAGGGCGCAGGGACAAAGGAAAATAGGGATCCTCACCAAAACTAGCCTAGGGGGCCACCAGGACAGCTAGAGAATCCAGATGATAGGGGGCAAGCATGAATGATGGAAAAAGCTCACCCAACATGACCGAGAATAAAAATGGAAAGGAGGAGTCATTGCTGCCCCAGGAGTGAACCAGGGAGACGAGATGGAGCTGAAACAAACCATATCCCTCGAGCCACTTTCCATGAGGGGCACTCTAAAAACTAGGAAATCCCTATCAGGTCACTCAGCCCACCTTACCGTGTCCGTCATATTACCTGCATTCGCGATGGGAGAAATAAAAGCCAAGGACAACCCTCTCTATCCTCGCATGATAGCTTCCTTAACACTCGCCTTCATCTTGGTGTTGGTCCATCATGTCGTGCTCGCACCATCTGCCCTATACCTCCATCATATCACTCTGGTGTGTCAGCTGCAAATCTCTCGTGTGATCCTACGCCGCCAGTTGTCGACAATTATGAACCCAAGCATGTTCACCAAACGATTCCAGTGGTCCCCACTAAAATGCCAGCTCACCCTCGACTCCAACATTCGCAAGAAGGTCCACCACCTTGTTGGTGCCGCATCTCATGTGGCTGAATGAGATCGCGGGGTGGGCATGGATCGTGCCCCGTAGTTCATCCACATGGCTGGCCATCCGCTAGCTGGTTGACACTTGGTCACTCCGCCTACCGTGTGCCAACCAACGAGCCATCTAGACCAAAATCTAGGAGTCTCCTTCTATTATCATCGGCAAGTTGTTACTACGCACCAAACAGTGCAAGCCTTGGAGCATCCCCTCAAGCTCTGTGAAGTTGTTGGCGTCACAGCCAATGGTGCCCACAAAAACAAAAATAATCTTACCAAGATAGTCTCTACAAAGACCACCAAATCCTTCCTGGCCCAGGTTTCCCCTGGAGATGCCATCAAAATTAATCTTGAAAACCATTGGGGGAGGTGGAGACCAATACTTGGGGCTTGATGGTTGCAGGATCCTATTCCCTATGTGAAGCCCATCCAACTGAGGTTTGTCCAGACCCCAGAATTCCCCTACATGGATCTCGTCCGCCGTAATTAGCTTATCTTCATCATGCCATTGCATGCTTTTGATGGAGGAAAGCAATTTTTTTCGCACCACCTTCCAGACCTCATCAGAGCTGGAGCGCTTGTACCGAAAGATGCGAACGTTCCTCTCCTTCCAAATGCACCACATGATCGTCCTAGGTAAGGCATTCCAAATCATCCTAATGATTCTATTTTTGAACGTCTTTTGGTTCCATTCCACCAGGGTTTTTACCGGCTAACCTCTTTGCCTATCGCTTCTTCTGAAACCCACCGCTCCCTTGTCCTAAATGGCTGCAGCAAATGGGCAGCTATCTAGGAGATAGTTTGTGGTCTCCTCTACCTGCAAGCATAAACAACATCGAAAAGGGCCCTGGAGTCCTCGCTTCCTGAGGTTCTCACCTATGAGAATGCGGCCTTTGATCGTCAACCAAGCAAAGGTGGCGACCTTAGGCCATAATTTTAGCGTCCAGATCTTTTTCCATTGTTCCTCGACCTCAGCATCATTCCTAATTTAGATGTTGTACGCCTATTTGATATTGAAAACTCCTTTGTCCAAATACCCCCATCTCAAGACATCGTGTCCCTCTGTGGGTCTGATGCTCCTTCCTCGCATTTCCTCTTGGAAGGTCTCCTAGACATCCTCTTCGATTTGGTCAGGTTTGATCGAGAAGATCCACCACTTTCATTCATTAGGACGATAATCCTGCCAAAAATGGTGAACCAGATAATGACCCTCCATCCTAGACCATTCCTAAATTGGGGTCCATCTTGGGTCGTCATTGAGACGGGGGAGTTGGTTCCATGAGTCTTCCCAAAACCTGGCACTTCTTCCATCCCAAATCTCCCAGAAGCTGTGTTGTTGGACTAACTGCCTTCCACTTCTCGTCTTTGTCCATATAGGTGAGCCCTGTTGCTCCTCCTTGAAGCGAATTAACTGTCGTTGGGGTCTGCTAGAGCCATATTTTGAGCACCATAAGTGCTCCCAAGGTTCAGAAGAGTGGGAGACCCATCGCCACGAAAATTTCACCCCCTAGACTTCGGCTATGAGTTCCAGATGTCTTAGGCCTAATCCCCTCTTCAGTTTTGGTTGACATTTACTATCTCAGCTTACCAAGGCAAATTTTTCTTTATCCTCCCTACCTCCCCACAAGAAAATGCACTGAATACGCCTGATCTCATGGAGAACGGATTTCTGGGCTGAAAGGACCGAGAACAGATAGATAGGCATCGCTTGAAGGACCGATTTGATCAGGACTAGCCTACTAGGTAGGTTCAGGGGTCTGAGGGTCCAGTTACTGAGCTTTTTTTTCATCCTGTCGATAAGTTCCATCCATGGCATACTCTTCAAACTGCGTGGGCTCAAGGGAATTCCTAGGTATTTTGAGGGAAAAGAGCCTTTCAAGAACCTGAGGATTCAGATAAAATTCCTCTGGGTGGCTGGGGTAGTATTGAGAAAAAAGACTTGGGATTTGGCCTGGTTAATAGCAAGACCAAAGGCTTTGGCAAAAAGGTTTAGACAAGATTTGAAGTTGCGAGCTTCTTGGACTAAGGGGTGCCCCATTAGCATAGTGTCATCAACAAACTGTTGGTGGGTTTGAGCCTCCAAAGAATCTGTCAGCCGAATGCCCCAAAGCTCACCACGCTCCGCCTTTGACTGCAGGAGCCAGCTCAAACCCTCAGCCATAAGGATAAAGAGGAAGGGAGAGAGGGGATCTCCCTGCCTAAGAACTATGGATGATTGAAAGGGAGTGGTCAGAGTTCCGTTCAAGAGAATGCTAAAGAAAGGGGTGGAGATAAGCCCCATGACCTAGTCCACCCAGTCTTAACAAAAACCATAGGCAGTCAGCATTCTGTGTATATAGTCCCAGTTTAATTTGTCGTAAGCCTTTGAAATGTCCAATTTGATCAGCATATCGGGATGTCTCGAGCTTTGCAGGGAGTGTAAGACTTCTTGAACAAGGATGACCCCATCAAGGATTTGGTGCCCTTCAACAAAACCTACTTGCTCCAGGCAGATCAGAGAGGGGAGGAGAGGCTTCAGGCGGTTGGCAAGGACTTTCGAGATGATTTTATAGATCACATTGCACAAGGCCATAGGCCTGAACTTATCTGGGCGATCTGCCCCCGATTCCTTAGGTATGAGAGAGAGGAATGTGGCATTGAAAGCTCTCAGCACCCCTTCTTTATTCCTTGATTCCTCTACAATTCCCACCACCTCCTTCTTAATCATATATTATAAGTAGTGAAAGAAGTTGGAGGTGAAGCCATCTGAGCTCGGGGCTTTTCCTAGCACCATCTGATTTACAGCCTCTTCCACTTCTTGTAGAGATACTGGTTGGATCAGTATCTTGTTGTCTTCCCTGGAGACCGAGGGGGGAATTAGCCTTGTAATTTGAGCTATATCTCTCTCCATGTCTGGGAGGTCTTCATTAAGAATATTAGCAAAATAATGGTTGATTTCCTCCTCAATTTCTCGACGAGTCTCTATTCGACCCCCTTCCATCTTTTTAAGTTTCACAATCCTCGAGGAATGTCTATCCTGAATGACTAAGTTATGGAAGAACTTGGTGTTCTTCTCTCCTTCCTGCCGCCATTTAACTTTGGATTTTTGTTTCCAGTATATTCCCTCCTATTTTTCTCGGGCTTCCAGCTACCCCCATAGATCCTTTTCTTTCTTCTGCATGTTCTTGTTTCATCCTTATATCATTCCTTTATGACTTAGTTGATCCAGGTCAGTAATCAGTCTTTTCTTGTCCTAAAAAATGTTACCAAACACCTCCTTATTCCAGGTATGGATTCTAGATTTGAGATATTTGAGTTTCTGTTGGAAGCAGTACATAGCTGTGCTAGATGGGGGAACCAACTCCTGCCACCACTACTGCACAAGGTCTTTGAATTCTTTATCCTGCATCTAGAATTGTTCAAACTGAAAGGGTTTACCCATCTTGGTGCATGACCCATCCCAGGAAAGGCATATGGGCCAGTGGTTAGATCCAGCCGTCGGGAGGACCTCAATCATGAATCCTGCTTTTTCCTGAAGCAGGAGCTCTGAGACTAGAAACCTGTCAAGGTGGGAGGCAACCAAGTGTTCACCCCCCGCTTGTTGTTCCAAGTGTACCACCTGTTACTGGTTTCCAGGTCCACAAAGGAACTGCCGGCCTGGAAGGCCCCAAAGTCCTCTTGATATTTGTCCAAATATATTCGACCTCCCCTTTTTTTCCCAAGGTTGGTGATGAGGTTGAAATCGCCTCCCATTACCCATTTGGCTCCCTCTGCTTGTCTGTTGATCCATTCCAGGAAGTCGAGAAAGTCCTATTTTTCAGGGAAGCTGCTAGGGCCATAGGTGTTTACCAAAGTTTCCTTCATCCCTGAAACAAGATGGTGGAAATCCACTATAAGAGAGAACTTATTGGCTCTCCATTTTGAGAGCTCCATCGCCTGAGGATTCCAGAGGACTGCTACACCTCCAGACTATCCCGATGCATCTAGGGCCATCACCTGGCTACCTTTCCAGATTTTACTGCTTATTCTATCCATACCCTCAGAACTGCATTTCATTTCCTGGATGAAGAGGATATCAGGGATCTCTTGCTTAATCTTTCTGTCGATAGTCTTCCACTTCCTGGAGTTACCACACCCTCTGATATTCCAAGAGATTACCTTCATTGGGAAACTTTGGACACTTTAGAAAAGGCCTCCATAATCGTAGGATACTAGCCTAATTCGATTAGTTTAACTCCTATCTCTACAATGCATTGCTTGTCTGACTTCCTTCCTCTATGTTTCTCCTCCTCTGGAGGCTTCCGCTTATGCCCGGTAAGGGGATCAGGGTCTACCCCTAGGTTCGGGTGGGCCCCTGCCTTGATAATAGCTTATTGGAGGAGTTTGATCTGTTTTCTGCACACATAACCCTTCCCCTTCTTTCCACACTCTGCTTCTATCACATCCAGGTCTAGTTCTCCTAACTCCATTTCCTCATTGTCAGCTTCCTCGACTATCTCCATCTGCTGGGCTTCGACCCCCACCAAAGGGTTTGGGGCTTTGGAGGGCTGATCATCACATTCTTTCCCCTTAGGCATGCCTTCCTCCTCCAAGCCATCCAGGGCTTCGAAAGCATTCCTAGACCGAGACTCCTATGCCAGTGCATCTCTTTTGGCTTTAGAGTGCCCTGAGGATTTGTTCCTTCTTCGGTTCTTCACCTGGGTAAAGCCATCCTATGATGTCCCAGGTTTTTCCTGGCTAGGGTTAGATGGAGCTGTCTTGACCTCCAACCGTGGGCAGTTTCATCCCAAGTGACCATACTCATGGCATAGCCTGCATCTAAAAGGTATTTGATCACAGTCAATGGGTTGGATCCACTCTTCATCCTCTCAGCTTAGGTTTATGGCTTCTGGCAATTCCTTGGAGAGATATAGGTAAACACAAATCCTAGCAAAGGAGGTATACATCTGGGCTTTTGTCTGCTCTGAAACCTTAATGAACTCGCCCAGGGAATTCCCTATGTCCCTCAAGGGATCCGAATTCCAGTATTCCCCAAGAAGAGAGAAAAGGAATATCCAAACTGGGGCCACTATCAAGTTCTTTGTTTCAAGGTTGAAACGCTCCTTCCATGGCCAGAGGTACAGCCCAGCAGAAAAAAAGAAGTAAGGGCCACCCTCCAGGATCTGATCGCGGTCCTCCTGATTGAAAAAGATGATCGTCAAGAAACCCTTTGATCCAAGATGCAAATCATAGTGGCCCCTAGGGTTCCAGACTCTGCTGATCCATCTAATCAGATCCTTTTCCTTGGGCCATATCCCCACAAACTTACCTATTAGAGATTTTTCTTTCCAAAGCTGTATCATGCCCCTAACCTTCTTAGAGCAGACATGAACTATGGGGATGGTGGGGGCTTTTGGAAGGTATCCCCTTGATCCAGTCTTGTGGCTAGTGGACTGGCTCTCTCGCTAGTCATTAGCGGTGCGACCCGCGCCTTCAGGCCTGCCGGGCCTTGAAGACCCTTCTTCCATCAGCAGAATTCCCGGGGATGCCCTAGCACCCGGGGACCCTTCTTGCTCCTGTACCCAAGGGGCCACAGAGGCCAGGAAGCGCAGGAGAACCACTTAGCAGGAAACACCTGAAACAGTCTTTCAAACCCTCTGGCCCGGAGCTAGCGAAGTTGTGTCTTTCCCTCATCATACTTATTTATAAGTGATTAAATGAAATTTCAAATTTATGTATTCTCATCAAAGTACTAAAGAGCTACAACATTATACGAGGGAAATCCAACATGCAAGGATGTTTAGAGTTACCTAGCCTAGTAGACCTAAGCCACCTATCTACTTGACCTTAATGAAGAAGTGTCATTTAGTGGAGGGATCATTGTATATGATGCTCAGAGACAAATGTTAACAAGTGTTATAATACTAGGTATTTTAAACATAGTATGCATAAAGAATTAATTATGATTTAATATATAATTAAATCAAAAGAAGGAAGAGAAGCTCCATCAATTATTATTTATTATTAAAGTATTAATAAATAGCATAATACCTATGAAATTTTAACTAGGAACTAGTTAAAAGATCCTACGTTAAGTATTGAAAATTACCCTAGTAATTAAAAAAAGGTTAAAGCAAGAAACCAAGGTTCTTGATTTAATTGTCCCTTTAACTAAAAGACTCTGTCAATAAAGATTGAAGCCAAGCAAAGGCTTGGGGGTTCTGATTTTTATTTTGGAGAATTATTATTCTATGTGTTTTTGCTCTCAAGTGCTTTCCTAGAGAATTTTCTCCTACAAGGAAAAGAGGATTGATTCAGAACTGAATATCGGTTAGGAAACCTTATTTAGGACCTCTAAGCTACTTGCATGTTGGAATCTAGCTCGGGGGGATCCATATTAGAACCACGAATGGTTCTGGGTCATGGTTGGGAAGAACGTGGTAGTTCCCAAGTGATTTGGTCATCAAAATCAGAGGTCAGAGCTGTCATAAATTGATAATGCTGGTTATTTAAAAAGTGTGTAGGTTCAACCATTAAAGGAGCTTCAAGAAGATAAGTTATAGGTATGAGTTCTTAGTATGTCCAAGTTCATTTCTAGGAAAAATGTTGGTTGCTTTATGTAAATGCTTAAATGGGCTGATGCACAATCATGGACTCCTTTAAAGACACTTTAGATGCCACATAATACTAGAATAAATGAAAAACTCTAACTTTAGGTGACAATTAGGGGTACTTCCCTAACTT
>LPNX010014417.1:49517-64735 GCA_001517045.1 Pseudotsuga menziesii
TAGTCTATGATCATGTGATAGCTATGGCTATACCATTTTATCGTCATTTCATTTGGTCATATGGTTGTGCTGGATAGTTCAAGAATGCGCGTGTATTTGAATGGTTGTGTTTGTTTCACATGAAATATAAGGTGCCACATGTATGAAACTACTTTGAAACTGGTCATGGAAAAGGAGAGCACAATGGTGCTAGTGCATGCATTAAAATTGCCCTTCAAAGGGAAGAGATGAAGTTTACAGGTGGTCACCTTCGAGACGCTGCATCTATAGTCGAATGGTGTGCATCTGTCATGGGAGAACAAGCAACAAGGAAACACTTAGTGCGAAGAATATTTCGGGAGGTGACAAATGTGGACCGATAAAAAACACATTGGGTGAACACAGTGCATGGAACTTGACAGTTTCATTCAATTAGAAGCTCAAACAACTCGGCCCTAAAAATTTGGACAAGATTGAAGGCTTGCTTTTGCAGTTCCTATAGCATCGGTGAATGGGATGATTGTGAGGATACAGATATCATTGATACATGGGATTGAGTGAAACTTGGCACCAATTTAAATGGGCTTGATGAAATAGACCATTTGGAAGATGATCAGACACATATTTCTACAGACTATGATCACATATCAGATCTCATACAAGCAGGTACATGAGTAATACCTAAATAAGTAAATGCATTATGTATTGTTTACTCGACCTATGTAGAATTTAATTTATGTAGAAATTAGAAATGCAAGACCTTATTTACAAAATTTATTGTTAAGTCAACCTATTTCCTTTCACAGGTTAGATATATGCAGTGGTTTCTCCAAAAAATAATGAATGGGGTTCTGACTATTGGTTGGCACAATTCTTAGAGGGGAAACAAACCATTCTCGAACCTATTACAGATGATGAAAATATTTAATTTGCAATTGGCTTGATGGTTATAAAACGGGAGTACTTGAAACTTGCAACACAATAGAAAACGATGGGTGGGTATGTATATCAGGATTATAGACCAGGCGCTATTCTATACCACTTCACCAACCTAGTAGTTGGTATAAACATCAAGATGCATACACTTGGTCACAACAATAGGTCACATGTATGATACTTTCTACCTCATATAGAGCACAAAATATTGATGGACACCATCGGCACCAAAGATGATCCGAATGGCCTACTTGTATGAGTGCATTGTCATGTGTGTTATTTAACCTTTAAAGTGAATTCTGAAGCACAATTTCAATTATTTAGCCTTACTTTATTCCCCATGTAATAAACCTATTATTAATAGATACCATTCACAGACATAATATAATTCAGAGGATACTGGACACTATAAACACGATTGTACAACCTTGGGTGAGTTATCTATAAATCATGTTTCCACATTTTCATTGGGTTCTCTTTTCTTTCTTATGATGTTACTAATGTCTAGCCTTTTGTGTGCCTAGGATACAAACACCATATACGGCACATTGGAGGCACCAAGAATGGTGTCTTTAGACACCAACAAATAGAGTTCAGAAAATAACAAGCACTAGAGTTGTTGAAATTTACATTTCTTAATGTTTTTAGTTTAATATACATTTAATTAAATCGCCATGTACAAATCAGAAACCAACTAGGCTTACATGATCACCAATACTTGCATGCACCAACTAGGCTTTCATGAACACCAATTTGCATGCACCAACTAGGGTTGACAAGCTATGAGATGGAACTAGGGTTTAGTGAGAAATTTACAAGTTAAGAGAGGGAACTAGAAACACAAGGCCATGTACAAATCGGAAACCAACTAGGCTTTCCTGAACACCACTTTGCATGCTATCACTAGGGTTGGAAAATAATGAGATGGATTAGCATTTCATGAGAAATTTACAAGTTAAGAGAGAGAACTAGAAACACATGATCACCAATACTTGCATGCACCAACTATTCTTTCATGAACACCAATTTGCATGCACCAACTAGGCTTTAATGAACACCAATTTCCATGCTATCACTAGGGTTGAAAAATAATGAGATGTAACTAGGGTTTAGTGAGAAATCTACAAGTTAAGAGAGGGAAATAGAAACACATGATCACCAATACTTACATGCATCAACTAGGATTTCATGAACACCAATTCGCATGCACCAACTAGGGTTGACAATGTATGACATGGAACTAGGGTTTAGTGAGAAATTTGAGAGTTAGGAGAGGGAACTAGAAACACATGATCACCAATACTTGCATGCACCAACTAGGCTTTCATGAACACCAGTTTGCATGCACCAACTAGGGTTGACAAGGTATGAGACGGAACTAGGGTTTCGTGAGCAATTTGCTAGTTAGGAGAGGGAACTAGAAACACATGATAACCAATACTTGCATGCACCAACTAGGCTTTCATGAACACCAATTTGCATGCACCAACTAATATTTCATGAACACCAATTTGCATGCGCCAACTAGGGTTGGCAAGGTATGAGATGGAACTAGGGTTTAGTGAGCAATTTGCAAGTTAGGAGAGGGAACTAGAAACACATGATCACCAATACTTGCATGCACCAACTAGGATTTCATGAACACCAATTTGCACGCACCAACTAGGATTTCATGAGCACCAATTTGCATGCACCAACTAGGGTTGACAAGGTATGAGATGGAACTACGGTTTCAGGAGCAATTTGCAAGTTTAGAGAGGGAACTAGAAACACATGATCACCAATACTTGCAATGTGCACCAACTAAGCTGTCATGAACACCAATTTGCATGCACCAACTAGGGTTGACAAGGTATGAGATGGAACTAGGGTTTCATGAGCAATTTCCAAGTTAAGAGAGGGAACTAGAAACACATGATCACCAATACTTGAATGCACCAACTAGGTTTTCATGAGCACCAATTTGCATGCTATAACTAGGGTTGAAAAATAATAAGACGGATTAGGGTTTAGTGAGCAATTTGCAAGTTAGGAGAGGGAACTAGAAACACATGATCACCAATACGTACATGCACCAACTAGGCTTTCATGAACACCAATTTGCATGAACCAACTAGGGTTGACAATCTATGAGATGGAAATAGGGTTTAGTGATCAATTTTCAAGTTAGGAGAGGGAACTAGAAACACATGATCACCAATACTTGCATGCACCAACTAGGGTTGACAAGGTATGAGATGGAACTAGGGTTTAGTGAGCAATTTGCAAGTTACGAGGGAGAACTAGAAACACATGATCACCAATACTTGGATGCACCAACTAGGATTTCATGAACACAAATTTGCATGCACCAACTAGGGTTGACAAGGTATGAGATGGAACTAGTGTTTCGTGAGCAATTTGCAAGAGAGGGAACTAGAAACACATGATCACCAATGTTTACATGCACCAACTAGTCTTTGATGAACACCAATTTGCATGCTATCACTAGGGTTGACAAATAATGAGATGGATTAGGGTTTAGTGAGCAATTTACAAGTTAATAGAGGGAACTAGAAACACATGGACATGTACAAATCATAAACAAACTAGGCTTTCATGAACACTGATTTGCATGCTATCACTAGGGTTGACAAATAATCAAATGGAACTAGGGTTTACTTCAAGAAATTTACAAGTTAACAGAGGGAACTAGAAACACGTGGCCATGTACAAATCGAAAACCAACCAGGTTTTCATGAACACCAATATTCATGCTATCACTAGGGTTGACAAATAATGAGTTGGAACTAGGGTTTAGAGAGCAATTTACAAGTTAAGAGAAGGAACTAGAAATTGGAAACCAACTTGGGTTGACAAATAATGAGATGGAACTAGGGTTTAGTGAGCAATTTACAATTTAAGAGAGGGAACTAGAAACACATGGACATGTACAAAATAGAAACCAAATAGAAACCAACTAAGGTTTCATGAACACCAATTTGCATGCTATCACTAGGGTTGACAAGTTATGACATAGATCTATGGTTTAGTGACATTTTTACAAGTTATGAGATGGAACTAGAAACACATGGATGTATGTACATATTGAAAACCATCTAGGGTTTGTAGGGTGTGATGTTAGTATGTTATGTTATGGTATGTTATTGTATGTTAGTATGGTATGATGTTAGTGTCATAGGGTAATGTAGGGTATGTTATTGTATGTTATTATGGTATGATGTTAGTATTATAGGGTATTGTAGGGTATGATATGGTATATTACACATGCATGCATGACTTAGTGTTATGATGTTAGTGTATGGTATATTACAATGGTGTGGTATGTTAGTATCATAGGGTATTGTAGGGTATGTTATTGTATGCCAGAATGGTATGATCTTAGTATCATAGGGTATTGTAGGGTATGATATGGTATATATTACACATCCATGCATTGTGTTATGATTGTTAGTGTATGTAATTTAGTTAGTGTATGGTATGGTTATGATGTTAAAAAGTTGAGGGTAGCCATAATGTTAAAAAGTTGATGAGTCGTAAAGTCTTCCTTTAAGTATTAGAAATTCATAAGTTAGCACACATGTGAAACAAACATCTCATTATATCACATAGGTGAACCACACATATCATGTTCCAAGATAAATTCAACCATATATTTATAAATTTGAACCTTTCTTTATATTATATATGTATAGAAATAATGTTACAAAAATTGTCATGCCACATGGGAATAATACAAAAGAGTGGATCAAAAAGTACATATATATGTATATGAAAATTTTTTACATCTATGTGTCCCCCCTATACATTTATTCTAGTTATCCCCCTTTTCGTTGCCACTGCCAATGTCTTCGGATAAGTCTAGCTTTATTTTCTGACTGCTCACTAGTGATACCCATCACTGAATAGGAGGGATAGGTTGCATCAGTGGAGAATGCAGAAAAAAAAAAATTTGTAAGTTAATTTACCAACCTTTAAATATTTAATGTGCATTTGTTCAAATTCCAAAACCAAAATAACATTTTTACTTACTGTACGTGAGTAAGTAATGGTGGGTCGTGGTGCCTCACTAACAACGACCCTGATTGGGTGCTCTTCAAGCACCACTTGCTTAGTATCAGGCTACATAAAAAAAATATATGCCAATGTCAACAAATATACATGTACCTTGGGGGGGAAGAGGTGGGTCACTGATTTGGGTCTCTTCAAGCACCAAATCAGAGAAAGCCATAGACAAACGTACAAATAAAGCAATACATAAGCATACCTGCTGGCTCGTCAAAGGTGGGCCACCGATTTGGTGCTCTTCACACACCGGTGCCTCACTAGGGGCCTACATAAAGTAACATATATGTCAATTTAAGATAAAATAGTGAATCAAAGACATATATACTACATCGATGGAAAATGATGTTACCAATGAAAGGGAAACATACATGTACCTGGCTGGGGGGAAGAAGTGGGTTGACAACAACCTCACTTTGGTGTTGTTCAAGCACCACTATCTCAATAGGTTCCTGCATAAAGTAACATACGTCAAAGCAATACATAAACCTACAAAAACGTACAAAGAGAAAGCGCCAAATCAGGGAAATCCATACATAAACGTACAATGAAAGTGATACATAAACTTACTTGCTACCTTGTCAGAGGATGTGTGTAACTATTGGATCGATTAACTAGGAATGAGAAAAAATGACTTATACTTGTACTAGTGAATAACCTCACTTTTTGGACATATTCATCATACTCATGTTCCAACGTACAAATGGATAAAGATACAATTAGAGAATTTCAAAAAATTAAAAAAGTACACGTTGAACCATTAAAATCACAAATTAAAAAAAAGCAATACATAAACATACCTGCTAGCTCGTGATAGCTGGGTCATCAATCTGGTGCTCTTCAAGCACCGATGCCTCAATAGAATCCTATATAAAATAACATATGTCAAATTCAGATAATAAAAAGAATCTTAGACATATATACTACATGGACGAAAAAATGATGTGTTCAAATAAATCAAAACATACATGTCCCTAGCGGGGGGGAAGAGGTGGGTTGGCAATAACCTCATGTTGGTGCTCTTCAAGCACCAATGGCTCAATGGTTCCCTGCATAACGTAACATATGTCAATGTTAGAAAATACAAAGAAAACGAGACATATACATGATGGACGGAAAAATATTTTTTCAGAGAAAGAGAAACATAATTAAAATCATAATTAAAAGCATTTTTAAAATAATACTTGTGTTTAGGAATCTACATCTGCATGAGAGGGAATAGGCTGAGATTCAATGTACTCATCCTGATCACCCTGCATAAAACATGTTGTATCAAAATTATGATGTATTGAATGTTACAATATCTACTATAAATATGTAAATAAATTTGACAAATTAACAAGTATAGTTCCTACCCCTATCGGTGAGGAACCAAACCCATATGCAATATTGACAGCCGCATCAATGTTCTCAACATTGATCGGTGGACTATGCAACTCTGGTGTGCCATGGGACACCAACTGTATATTTGTTCACATAATTTTTTAGATAATTAAATAGAAATAAATTGTGATATGAAACAAAAATATAATATGAAAATAATGAGTTTCACTTACAAATCAAAGTAATCCATCATCTCGGAAGTTTGAAGCAGGGCCAGAGCATATGCCTCCACACGATGTGCAAGGGTGTGGAGTAACATGACACTTTGAACACTTTGTATCTCCTGTGTCATCTATAGATGGACCGGCCTTAGAAGTGCCAACCCCTTGGTTTAAATTGCCTTGGACATCAGTCCCATGCTGAAGCAATGTATCTACCAAGTCAAATAATGCCTCTTGTGTATCCTCAATCACAGGACCCACAGGAGGATATAGATGAGGGGGTTTTTGTGTGCGTGGAGGGCGTGGAACATGGTTAGGATTTATCCTGGCCCCTTCCCTATCTTGGGGTATCCCATGACCAACACCCTAGAATACTAAGATATCAAAGTAGTTAACATGTTTTCCTAGGATGAATTCTGCATACAACTTCGTAAGGAAATACAATGGGATGTCTCTATTCCCATGAGGGTCTTCATTGAAGACCATATACCAACAATCCATCCAATTTTACTTTATATTTGGTTCAATGCACCATTCTATGGAAATGTGTACTCAACTGGTGGGTGGAACCAATTTGGTGCTAGGGTCCCGAAATAATGAAAATAATTGGTCTTTTGTAATTTTAAGGTCTTTGATGTCTTTATAATTCAATCCATTGGAGTAGTATTTCCTCCTAGATTCTCTGTACGAGCTAATGTTGTACAGAGCTCCTTGGGCATTGGAAATTTTATTTGTTATTATGTCCAATGCATTAGCTAAAGACTGTCTCAAATGATCCCCCCCATCTAATAGATGAGCTAAGGCACCTCAATAACGCCGAACGCACAATAATCTATGAGTTTCGATATTTTCCCCCTCTAGGTTTGGGTTTGGGTTCATGTTTGGGTTAGGTTATGGGTTATTAGAGGGTTGATTTTCCACATTGTCTTGTTCATTTATGTTCTCTGTTAAAATTTAAACAAAAAAATACAAGTTGTTTTAGTTAATCATTCTTTCATATCATTCAAATTTTTTTTATTAAATTTGTTTTAAATAATTATAAAAACTATGAAATTAAGAAAAAAAATAAAGAATTGAAGACTAATTGAAATGGATAAGAGAATTTACCTACCATTGGAGCCAATCCACCTCCAAATTGACCTCCAACTCAAGCTCCAAGAAGCTAAAACACAAATCACCTATACGTTTTTTCGCCCACGTGGTTTGTTGCTCTCCTGATGCTTGACTATGCAAATGATATTATAGGCCTATGGCCTCTTTTTTTGTTTTTTTTTTGTTTTCAATATCGCATATGCGATATATCTCACTTGCGATATATATCGCATATGTGATATATTGCATATGTGATATATCGCATATGCGATATTTAAATTTTACAAAATGCATATGCGTTCTTGATTTGTACTTTGGAAGTGCGTTTCTGATTTCTTAAGTGGCACTAAAAAGTGGAACCAACTTCATGCGAGTGCCCATATATATATATATATATATATATATATATATATATATATATATTATTAACCCTGGAATTGATTGGTTCTGTCCATATCTCCTACGGTTACATTTGTTAAAATCTAACCCTAGAATGTCTATGCTATCTTGTAGGTTATACCATGATAATGTTAGATGAATGCTTCCAATGAATTTACTAACCCTATGTACTTGATGTTCTCCCTAGGTTCTGCTAGGGTTTGTATTCTCTTCAATACTACCTAGGGTTGTAAATATTATCACACACTATATATAGCTAGGTTTTCATCTCTAAAGTTTGTTTCTATATTCATTCAATATTCAAAATTTTATTATTGTAAAACTAGGTAAATCGAGACCTGCTATTTATTGCTCACCTATTATTTATAACTCTACTGACATATTACATTTGTCAGTAGAGACATGTTTCATATTCTAGTAGATTTAATCATAGGAGTAAGTTTAAAGAAATAAATATACTAAATAGATACCTTAGTGCATTACTTACAATGAGAACTATTTTATATATGTGTGTGTGTGTGTGTGTGTGTGTGTGTGTGTGTGTGTGTGTGTATAAGACCATAACTTATAAACCTTTATGAAAACTATCTATACATTTAATCCAAGATTAAATAACTCATCTAAGACCTTCCAAGGTCTGTATCCATATTACAAATTTATATTCAAAATACTCCACATAAATCAAACAACATTATCAGTAATCATAGGAGGCATTGTGACCATCTGGCATGTGGTCCTTTAGAATTCTTTGATCATATTTCATATAAAAGAATCCACAATTTTAACTTTTCCATATAAACATAACCATAAACAAAATTACATAACTCAACAAACATTACCATAGCCATTTAATATAATACATCATATACAATAAATCATGTCATATTAAAACAACATCAAAATCATATCATAAATCCATATATTGGAAACAGTAATAGGAATCGAATCCTGTGGGTATGCAAGCCCAGTTTGTTTGATTTATTACAATACATTTCATTACAACTCGTTACATTTAAAACCCTGCTTACCAACAGAGGTCGCGACATCAATCCCATGGATGTCCAGACTAATGAAAAGCCATAATAACAAACCATACATAGGGTATATACAAAATGACAACCAAATCCTATAACCAATCTCACACAGGCCACGCTATGCATCAAATCGTATGTGGGCTGTAGTTTATAAAATACATCCATTAAAATATAAATACACAAAGTCCATTTACATATTAAACAACAAATTCCATCAAGGGTGTTTAAACCGTGGCCTCTACAAAACCCACTAATGTACAGGGCTCACATAAGTCATTTCCTTGGCCAAATTTTAAATCCAATACACAGTCCCTACAAAATTAATCTTATGTTATACTATCGTAGCATTATGGGAAAGGAGCATGCCATTCATGGCATGGCCTATACCCACACTCTCTATATCTTTACATTACACACTAAGTAATGTCGTAATACATAGAACCTTCAAGCTGGAAAATTCCTACATAATCCACCATAATAATAGAATAACACAATGAAATCGTGCTATGCACATCATAAGTTAAAACCAAGGTAAATCAAGTAATAAAAACAGTATGCATCCATTTACATAGAGCTTTTCAAGTAAACTACACAATCATCATATTAAAAATTATAAACAAGTTTACACAAGCAAGCCAATGGGCTAACGAACCATTGCAAGCAATGGTGCAACCCATGGCTAAAAGGCCCCAATGAAAACAAGATTTTCATAAACCAAAACCAGGTATGCTAGAATCCCAAACATTCCTCTCTTCATTGCTAACAACCCAATTAACTTTTACAAAACCAAAATTTATACACAGAAGCAGAGGGAGTGCGACTTCACTCATGGCCAAATCCCTTTCACATTGTTCAAAACTCAAGTCTACAATTCTATGCCCGAAGGAGAAATTTAAAATCCCACATCGAAACCCACAGCATAAAACACAAAACCAAACAACAATCTATGCGTAGTCTTCCCAAGAGGGCCGGAAGGTAGCAAGTAAAATATTGCTCACAAACTTACCATGGCCATGAGTGAAAACCTTTGGTGCCAACATAAGCAAATCCACATTGCTCCCTTTTTGCACCTGCAAAACACAAGCCAAACAAGGGATGGGAAGTATGTTGATGTATATGTAACTTTGGAATGTATTCTTCTATGTATATTATGTATTTGATTCATGTTATCATGCCCTGATGTTCCGATCGGGAGGATTATTAATGTAAACAAGTCTTGTCAAGTCATTGTGTAAGTCCCCACAGTTTTGGGGCACTTGAGTTATTATACACTAATTAAGGTGTAGGCTTGAGTAAGTACTTGTTAAGTTGGGCCGACATGATTGAGTGCACTTTAAGTGAACGAAATAATATAAATAGAGAGTGAGACTCTCTATTTATCACACACATCATTCACTCACTCAAGTGTGGCACACTAGTGAAGAAGGAAATACTGGGGCTAGACAGAAGAAGAAGGCTACTGCTGTTTTGGGAGATCTCTTACTGTTTTGGTGTTGATTTTATCTCTAAGGAAGTTGTGGGGTTTTCTCCTTTATGGTTTCCCTGAGGAAAACTCTTTGTGTCTCTTGTCTCTTGTGATGTTCTTATGTTTTATTGCTGTGCTTGTTATTCTCTCAGTGAAAAGATCCTAAGATCATAATGCTAGCTTATTTGATGAAAAACTAACATGGTATCAGAGCTAACCTGAGAAGAAGACACTGTGTAGCTGCGGGAACTAGGGCTTCCTAGTTTGTGGACCTTCCTCCATATATTTTCAGCAAAAGTAAGGTGGAACAACTCTCCTCCTTAGGGCGCATCTTTTTGTCGAAACATAATTCGATTCTGAGCATTTTCAGTCTTCGATGCGGAAATTAGGGATTTATACAGAAGATGAATTTTTGAGTGAGACCAGAATAGGATTGTTCTCCTCATAAAAACCGAATTTTAGAGACCTGTATCAACAAATTTGGTTGGGTGAAACTCCAGGAAAGTCAAACCCTAGTTTGACCCCGAGCTAGAGAAACCCTAAATACTAAAAATGCTACGTTTTGGTAAAGTCGTTGTATTCCGATATTGGTGAAGTTTCAGGAGCTGAAAATTGCAGGGTAAGAAGATAAAATCATGATAAATCCTGTATCCAAACATCAGAATCATATTCACTGTATTCTAGGAGCTATGATCTCTCCAAGTTAGGGTTCCAGCCTCTTCCAGAATTCATCCCTAAACAAGACATCTGGGGATATCTGAAATATATTGGGATACAGAGGTCCAAATGGAATTCCTGAAGATTTTCCAAAAATTGGATGGAATTTACCTTCATTGGTATAAATATCAGACTGAGAAGATGAACCAGTGACACGTGGCATGCCGTACAACGTCGCTGTTCTGAACAGTCCTGTAACAGGTCACCTTGGGAAACGGATCATAAATCCAAAATGGTGAAACCAATTCTGATGAAACCTATGGTTTTGGATTAGGGACATGCGAGGTTACCTCGATGATAAATTTCAGACACAGAGGAGCTGTAATTACGGAGATATCATAGAATCAGTAACAGACATTTCTGCAGAAGAAATTGGAAAATTAGGGCTTCCTGTTCCGGGAGCTTCCCTTCACTATTTTCAGAAAAGGAGTACATTCAACAGCTCCATTTAAAGAGATAGATATTTTTATCCAATCATATCTGAAAGTTTCCAAGTTTTGAAAATTAGGGTTTCTGTGGCAAACCCTAGATCAGCCAACTTCGGAACCAAGACGGACACCTCAAATCGGTAAGATCTAATCCTTTGCTATTTTCATTTGAGGTTCTCATTTCAAAGTGATTTATCACAAAAGCCTGATAATAAGCTTGGTGAAGTTGACAACTTCCAAGAATAGAAGTATTTGATCTCTCTAAAGAAAATCGATTGGACACCTACATGAGTATATAGGTTCCAGTTTCAGAGGGAGACGAGGTTAGAATCCTTTCACAAGAAAGAACTAGGTCAAGGCCAAATAAGACATCATGCTCATGCTGCAGAGGATGATGAACCATATAGAAAGAGATACAGATATGAAAGTGAAGATTCTTCAAGCGAGGATGAATATGTTCTGATATCAGCTCTCATAGGTAACATTACTCATGGAAGTGATGATTGGCTTATAGACAGTGTGGCTTACAAACATATGATGGGATTCTAGGAATCCTTTGTAAGATTGTCAAAACATGAATCACCTCACAAGGTGAAACTAGGAGATGACTACCAATATCCAATAAAAGGTAGTGGGGAATCTTGATACAAGCTAGACTCTGGTAAGTCTCTAACAATGAAATAAGTATTGTTTGTTCCAGGACTCAAGAATAACCTTCTCTCCATTTCAACATTGATGCAAAAGGAATGCAGGCTGCATTCATAAATGGTCAAGTCATCATATGGCCAAAAGGAAAGACTATTGATGATGCAGTAGTGATTGAAGAACAAGAAGGAGGCTTGTACAAATTGAAGGGATATCCAGAACAAGCCTTGATCCATGAAACAGTAGAGCCAAATGATCTTCGGCATAGAAGGCTTGCGCATGTGCATTACAGAGCACTACCTATTGCAAGCAAAGTTGTTGAAGGTCTTCCAGAATTCCAAGCTATTTGAAGGGAAGAACAAAAATCAGAATATGACCTAAAGAAACTAGTTGAAGAATGTGAAGATCCAAAATGAAGAGACCATGTAGTCATAAGAGTCTCTCAAATCAAAGAACAACTTGAAGTGGTAAAAGAAGAAGTGAAGAATGCAGAAGTGGTGATGGCCATTTTGAATGGCCTCCCAGGATCGTAAGATTCATTCATTCGAGGAATGTGTGCTAGAAGAAAGTGATTGCTTTCAATCGACTCTGGGAAGAGAACTCAAGGTGGGAGCAACTGAAGATCAATCTCTTACCATCCAAAGAAGATCCCTCAAGCGATGAGGAATATGAAGACCTGAACTCTTGAAGCACCTCTTATCCTCTTTAGCATTTGGATAAGAAACGATGCTATCATGAATGAAGAAGACGATGAAGCTGAAGGCTCAAGAAGCAGTGTACCCATGAAACAAATAAAGATAAGTATTCAATTGTCCTTTCATTATTTTGTTATGCATTCTTTTATATTCAGTTATTGTATTATGCATGATAGGATGTTTGCATTAATGAAAGTATACTACTAATATGCATGCGATGGGTAAGTAGCTCATGGTGCTATACAACTCTCCATTGCTACTTATCTAGAATGAAACCTCTTTGCTGACATCTTGGATTAGTGCACAATCTCAATGCTTTCCTGGTAGAGATGGAAGGCATATAGAAAGTTTCAATGAGATATGGATGAATGTTGTATTGGCTAAAGTAGTTGCATGATCATATATTTATGCATAAGTGTTTGCCAGTATAAATATTCCTTATGAAATGTTTCTAACCATAGAATTGCATTTGACTTGTAGGAAAGACCACATACATAATCGCCTACAAGCAAAGAAGAATGAAGACTTGTTCCGAAGAGCAAGTGACGACATTTCAAAATGAAGAATAATATGACGAGTGCAGTGACATCATTGATGCAGAACCTTTTAGCCACCAAGAAGAAAGGGAAGGCCAGTTCAAGAAGAATGATGTCAGGGTGCAGTATCGAGACTTGAAGAGAAGTTCATAGTTCCATCATGCAGTAGATGGAAACATCGTGGGATACAAAGAAAGATTCGTAGCATGAGGCTTCTCATGAAAGGAAGGCCTAGACTATGAAGAGACATTTGCAGCCAGTAAGAGTTGAAACACATACATGATGATATTGATGAAGATCTTAACCTTTTCTACAAGGTTGAAGATGCAAGTCTATACACTAGATGGTCACATAGAATATTAGTAGCATAGGAAGCTACTTGTCACTCCGGTACATAATGTTTTTCAGTGCATAGAGCACAAAAGACAGAGGGAGTATGATGCTTCGCTTCAGAGGGAGTGACTACAGAATATATTGAGGTTCGACATGGTACAACAGGATGGGCAGATTACTGATGACTCTAGGCTTTACTGAGAGTAAATCGGATTCCAACCTTTGCTTCAAGGTTGAATACAGAAGACCAGTGATGCTCTTGTTATGTGTCGATGCACTAGTGTTCTAGGTATGGAGGTGTGGCAGAGTGTAGGTGAAATATTCCTTGGACAAGGGAAGTATGTAGTAGAGATCCTGAAGAGATTTGGGATGATGGAATGCAAGGCTATGGCCACACCTATGGAATCCAACCTGAAGCTATTGATTGATGCTTCATCAGAGACGGTTGATGCTACGATGTATCGTTAGATGATTGGGTCCTTGATGTACTTGAGACCAGATATTTGCTTTGCTGTGAACACATTGAGACATGTTCACCTGATGGTTGCAAAGCATGCAGGGGTACAGTTGATTATGGACTCAAGTACGATGCGAATCAAAAGATTAACCTAGAGGGTTATGTTGATTCACATTGGGCAGGCAGTGCCATCGACAGGAAGAGTACTTCAGGATGTTGCTTCAGTATGGGATTAGGTGTGATCTCTTGGTTTAGCAGGAAGCAATCCTGTGTGGCACTGAGTATAGCTGAAGCAGAGTATGTCGCATCTTGTTTAGCTAGTTGTGAGGTAGTATGGCTATGGAAGCTACTGTCTGATATATTTGATCTCCAGTTGGATGCTACTTGTATACATTGTGACAACCAGAGTTGCGTGAAGTTGTCAAAGAATCCAGTGTTCCATGACAAGTCGAAGCATATCGAGATCAAGTATCACTATATCAGGGATATGGTGCAGAGAGGAGCAGTGAAGCTCCAATATGTTACGATAGAGGAACAGATAGCCGATGTATTGACGAAGTCATTGGCTAGGCTGAAGTTTGAGTACTTCAAAGATAAACTTGGTGTTCTCTAGATCGAGGTTCCTTCCAAGAGAAAGTGATGAGACCCATAGCCATTCTGACATGGTGAGAGGATTGGTTCCTTCCATGGTCATATGTAAGGGTTGAGCCATTCTGTCATGGTGATAGGGTTGCTCCCTTCCATGTCAGATATGAGTGCTGGCCATTCTGTCAAGTAGGACAGATGTAAGGGTAATTGCCATTCTAGGAATGGAGGCACCTGGTCAGTTACCAGGAACACTCAGTGTAGGACTGAGTAGCCATTCTGATGTGATAGAGGGATGTGTTCCCACT
>LPNX010014417.1:64772-137272 GCA_001517045.1 Pseudotsuga menziesii
TCTTTTCATGGCTAAAGGATTTAGTTCCTTCCATGTTAGATGTGAGTGTTGGCCATTCCGATGAGCAGGTCGAATGTAAGGGCAACTTCCATTCTCTAGGAGAATGGAGGCACCTGGTCTGTTACTAGGTAGCTCAGTCGAGGACTGGGGGCCATTTTGATATGAATGTTGGGATGTGTTCTCGTAGGATCAGATGTAAGCGCAATCACTTCCATCATTGTGATAGGATGTGTTCCTGTCTAGATGGATGTAAGTGCAGAGCCTTTCTGGAGCGACTGAGGGATGTGTTCCCACATGCTTAGATGTAAGTGCTGAAATCTCTCACCACTGTGATAGGATGTGTTCTTGTCTTGATGGGAGTCTTCCATAGGTGTGGTAGGATGTGTTCCCCTGGATGGTTGTGCCTTTTTGACGAGTAAGTCAGATGTAAGTGTTGAAATCTCTCATCACTGTGATAGGATGTGTTCTTGTCTGGATGGGAGTCTTCCATCAGTGTGGTAGGATGTGTTCCCCTGGATGGTTGTGCCTTTCTTATGAGTAGGTCAGATGTAAGTGCTGAGCCTTTTCATAGATGTTAGTGATGTGATGTCCTATCATGCTGGTGAATGTGAGTGCTGGGCCTTTCTGATGTGATTATAGGATTGGTTCTTATATGATCAGATGTGAGTGTTGGGCGTGCCTTTCTGACGAGTAGGTCAGATGTAAGTGCTGGGAGAATACCTACATGATGGGTAGGCCTACAACTAGCATGAAAAAGGGATGGCTCTATAGAACTTCCTATGAAGAGAAGAATCTTGAGATAGCACCAGTGTTGATCCAGTTCGAGTGATGATCCAGATCCAGTAATGATGATCTAGCAGTGATGATCCAGATCGAGTGATGATCCATATCCTATCTAGTGATGATGATCTAGATCGAGAGATGATCCAGATCTGATGATGACTTGAAGATGAAGATGACTTGAAGACGAAGATGACTTGAATACGAGATGATCTAGTTGATTCAGAGAAGAAGACCAGTGCTGAAAACTATGTCAAAAGAATACCTTCCTAGTTAAGAGGGAGTGTTGATGTATATGTAACTTCAAAATATATTCTTCTATGTATATTATGTATTTGAGTCATGTTATCATGCCCTGATGTTCCGATCGGGAGGATTAATAATGTAAACAAGTCTTGTCAAGTCATTGTGTAAGTCCCCACAGTTTTGGGGCACTTGAGTTATTATACACTAATTAAGGTGTAGGCTTGAGTAAGTAATTGTTAAGTTGGGCCGACATGATTGAGTGCACTTTAAGTGAACGGAAGAATATAAATAGAGAGTGAGACTCTCTATTTATCACACACATTATTCATTCACTCAAGTGTGGCGCACTAGTGAAGAAGGAAATACTGGGGCTGGACAGAAGAAGAAGGCTACTGCTGTTTTGGGAGATCTCTTACTGTTTTGGTGTTGATTTTATCTCTAAGGAAGTTGTGGGGTTTTCTCCTTTATGGTTTCTCCGAGGAAAACTCTTTGTGTCTCTTGTCTCTTGTGATGTGCTTATGTTTTATTGCTGTACTTGTTATTCTCTCAGTGAAAATATCCTAAGATCATAATGCTAGCTTATTTGATGAAAAACTAACAAAGTATGGCCATGAACAAATGTTAAACCAAACCAATGTGCAGGCATGTTAAATCTAGCATGAACATACCTCACAGTCTGGAGGTGACCTCCATGGTTCTTCCTCTAACCAGAGCCAATGTGAAAAACCCCAAATGACAAACAAAACACAACCATCATGAGCCAAGCCTAAGGTAAGGCTGTCCCATTTCACCAAACGCATTGAATGCACCAGCTGGAAACCATTAAACCCATGCAAAACCCAGTCTCTATAGTTTTTTTTCATTGCATTAAAAGATATGACCACCTCTCACACAAAGACTGAAACCTTGCCATTGTATGGTTTATACCATATACCATGTTACCACCCAAACTCTATCATCAAACGTTAACATATTACAAAGTTTGCATTATGATAAAATTACAATAATACATAGTCCATAGGATGCACTAGTCCAAATGCAAATAACCCATGCTTAAAGTATTTAGATAATGTTTAGACCATAGGTTTAGAGCTTAGGGTTTTATTCCCTTAGTAAAAAAGTATTTATGCTTAAGAACCATGGCATACAAAGTATGCCATGGGAGCATATTTGACTATAAAAATCCAAAGGTCTGCTCTTTAACCAACATAATAACATGGCAATAAAAGAACATAAGAGATGTTAATAGGTATAGTAAAAATATACATAGAATGTAAAATTTATTAATGGCGTATAGACTAATGAATTTAAAACATAACGAAGACTAATTATTGTACAAAAAATTTAGATGTAGTAGCTACATTGACGATAATGACACTTACCAAGTTGTAAAACCAAGTCGATAAGAAACGTAACAACTAGCAGCATGTCGTATTGCATCAAGACTATCAACACCCTTTACAGGAGATCCTGTTGCAAAGTAATGAACCACATAAGTAAATAAAAGAGGTTCCTTAGTTCGATTGAACTACGTAATCCTACGTAACCAAGTAATACTTTACCTCTCAAACCGTCATGGGAGAACAAGTCCTGCCACTCTGCCCACTTTGTTTCCACCAACAAAGTTAAGTTAGGACTCCATATATAACAAGTGTGGCAATGTATAAAGGAGGAAGCACATAAATCCAATGACGACACATAAGCGACAAAAGTGTAAAGATATTACTAAGTGGTAAACAATAGTACAACATCATAAGTAAAATACTTTAAAAGTAATGACTGAAATATAAACGATAGAACGTAATAACAACTTACGACTAAACAGAGAAACATAAAGTGTATGATAGAGTTCTGTAAGTAAATAATGTTCCATCTATGTAGTTTTTAATAGCCTATATTTTTTTTATTTTTTTGGGGGACATTACAGCCAAGTATCTGCACAATACCTACATTGTGTCTCTTTTTCTTGTCGATAATGGTTATCACCTCTTGTTTTTATTCCTTCCAATTTTTATTCTGCGGATTTTTCTTTATGTATTGCTACTTATACATTAGGTATTTCATGTAACTTTAACACTTTTTGGAGGTATGGTTTAAGGTCTCCAAAATAGGTTTCGAGTCTTTGCTTCTCAGACAACCCAAATACACGTGTTGATAAGGATTCTTACTGATGTGTGAATTCCTCAACACTTCCAACCTGTTGTAATCTGGTTAGTTTACTGAAAAATTCATCTTCTTTGATTCGTTGAAACCTATTAAAAAAATAATTTTTGAACAAGTTCCAAGTGTAGGAAAAATTGTCTCTCTTCCACCACAAGTACCAATTATAGGCGTAACCTTCCATATGCATTGATGCATATTTTACCTTCTCCTCATCAGATTGAATTTTGTAAATGTTGAACTATTATTTTGCCTTGTCTAGCCAGGCAATGCATTGGTCTTCACTTCCATTGTATTTCAACAACTCTATTTTTCCTTAGGTGGGTACACATTGTAAGGACGATATTGATTTCCTTTTGCTTTATAGTTTGATGGTCGCTCGGAACTAATTGACGATGCAAGTGACATATTTGAACTACTTTGTTGTTGGCGGTGATTTTTAACCTTTTTATTCTCGACAATCTAATTGATAGCTTCTATTTTGCTGTTTAATCATGCCTCCATATCTTGTAGTACTTTTGTTTCTATCTCTTGCTTAAGCCTCACATTGTTAATCTTTATTTCTTTTTTCAATTCTTCTTGATTCTTTCCGAGTTGTAATGTCCCCAAAAATTGAAAATAAAAAAAATGATTAGGCTCATCAAAACTACCTATATTGGACATTATTGGAACTTGTGCGGAATGTGTTGTATTTTATTTACTATACTATAAATTCGTAAGATGTTCTTACATTCTGTTTTCATATTTCTCGATGCGGTTCTTAATGTATTACTTACATTGTCGTGATGTTGATTACTATGTGGATCTATGTTTACACAATTGATGTGTATGTGGATCTATGGTTATGTACTTTACTGACTATAATATTTGATTATTGTCGTATACACAACTTTGACTTAACTTTGTTATTGGAAAAAGGGGTGGAGTGGCAGGACTAGTTTCCCTTGTAACCACCTAAGAGGTACTGTTTTCTACTTGTCTCAACATGCTTACTTAGTTATTATGAACTAATGCATTTATTTCACTTTGCGTGCAGGTTCACTTAGCATCGGAAAACTATTTATAAAAGGTAAATGGTCAATCGATCTATTTTGTCACTGGCACTCCATGATACAAACATATCCTAGTGGTGATACGCTCTTTGTTTAGAAGATATTTATAGTAGGCTAGATGGTTTACTAGCCTATGTTACACTGATTATTATTTCTATTATTACATACTTTATGATAGTGAATTGGTCACTATAGCATTTATTATTTATGGGACACAGACTTACTATGGTGTAACTACTTATGACTTTGTTCATGCTCTAATCATATTTTAATACATGATTTTTAATAGTTGGAATTAAGAGATTTGTATAAACCTTGGTCTAAAGTTTTCCATAGCATATTTCATATGCCATGGTCTTGTGGCTTAATCCCTAGGAATTCGATATACACTTGGGATTTATGCATTTCACATTGATTTGAAATAAGGTCTTATATGGTTGGAAACTATATGATTATGGGTTTTTCCATCGTTAATGGAGGCCAAGGTGGTGCCTTAAATGTGTATTGGGAATGGTGGAATCCAATATTAGGGCTTGTATCATGCGTTGGGCTCGTTCATTTGCAGCCAAGCTGCTTATACATTGCTCCTGCGCAATGGAACAGGGTGAGAATATGGTGGCTTACACAAGTACGTTGATAGTCCAGATTAGCAACATTATTGTGTCTATTCAGACTGTTTACAATGAGTACTCCTCATCATGGCTTGTCTTCGCGTGTGCAGGTTGCAAGGTATGAAGGGGTCAAGGTCATGGGTTTCCGTGTGTTCAAAATCCATACCCAATATGGGTAAGCTTTGTTTATACAAGTTAAAAACTTGCCTCTCTCGCATGGTGGTTGTTATTCAGTGTTGCACTCAATGGGGGTTTGAATGTTTGAAACTGTTTTTTTTTTAATGGTTGTCTCTGGGAAGAAGGTCTATTTGTCTACACACTGTAAGCATCATAGATGAGTTAAGACTTGGCATTTTTTCTAGGTTTCTAGAGCTTTTGGGCTGAAACTAATGTATTCAGGGTTTTTGTTTTAAATGTTGCTCTGCGTATTGTAAATGTGACTGGTTATTTCTTTGACAGGATCTGCATAATGTACATAAGTTGATGTTATTGACATGGCGGTAGAATCGTTGCTTTGCAATGGTGCAAGGATGATTTTAATACTAATTTATAACTCTTATTGGTTTTGATATGATTATGTTTACAAATACAAATAGTAATTTCATATTGTGTTGGTTTCATGACTATTATTCTTATTAAGGGACTGTTTGTAATTGAAATAATTGTTTGATTTGTTTTTATGGATGAATGCGTGACAACATTGTTGGCTTGGGGCCATGCCATATATGGAAATGTCATTCCCACCATTAGACCTACGATAGTGCATTAGATAGATAGTTATTGTTTTATGTTTAAGCTATGTAATTAAAATGTAAGAGCCGACTGTGGGTGTAACCCTTTGTTTGGGAAGTCGTCATTGTTGGTAATCGTTGATAGGTTTTAATGGGTACTCTGTTTTGAGTTGCAATCCAAAGGGTCATAGCCTTGGAAGGAACCTTCCAAAGGATGCTGTGGCTATTCGCATAGCATTGATAGAGTTATAGCGTTCGGTATTTTTTATTTAAATGTTTGGATATGTATAAGGAAGAGGGCCTTGGTTGTAGTGTGTAAATTTATATGGGTCTTTCGACCACTGTGTAGAGAGTTAGATGTAGTTTAAATTACAACCTACGTATATGTAATATAGCGTGTCTTTGAAATATTGAAACGCTTGGGTGTGAGGTAGAACACTTAATCAAGTCTTGTAGAATTCACCACAATGAAATGTGAATAACAAAGATCTACAATAGTCCATCCTGGCTCGTTTATGGTTGTGAGGATTTATACATATTTAAAGGGTTGATTTGCTATGCATACAATGGATTTAGTATATGGACATATTCTTCACTATATATGATTTCGTGGCTGAAGTTAGTATATTAAAATGTGGTTTAATATTTGTTTAAGCTTGGTTTTTAATAGAAATATAAACAGAAATTGAGAGGTCTTTGATGGTTCTTCTTCTATATTTAATATTTTGAATTGATGAATATTCTTAAGTATAGAATAATTTGTTTATAGTATTTCTTACTTAGAATACAGTTCTGTTTACCATACTTTGGTTAACTAGGTTTTATATTTATGTTTGTTTATAGCTGAACCTGATATAGACTTTTAATTCTAAAAACAACTCTGCTAGCAATATGAAATATGCCAGTAGATTTCATAGGTAAATAAACACATAGGGATTGTTAGAAACCTTCCTATGGTTTAGGAAAACAAAGCTCAAACTATGAAGAAATACATAACTAAGTATTGTAGAAATAAACCATAATTATTTCTTAAAAAGTAATTAATTTACAGACATAGGGTTTATAAATAAAATTTAAACCCTTAAATATTTTGACAAGAAAACAATGGTAAACATAGGGTTATAATTTAAACATAAACACATGCATATTCTATCCAAAAATTATACTAGATAATGAAATATAGGAAGCCAAGAACCTCATACATGGAAAGTGAAGGTGTCCCAATGGCTAAAACCTTAACACTCAATTACCAAGCATTAAAAATTCATAGGCAGATCTGACCTCTGTATAGATGACCAAATCACTTGCAAACTACCACATTCCACCCAACCATGACCCGGAACCATTCCTGGTTTTAATATGGATCTCCCTGAGCTGGTTCTAACATGCAAGTAGCTTAGAGCTCCTAAGGTAGGGCTTCCCTAACTGGTATATATGGTTTGCATCAATTCTCCTTTTTCATCTTAGGAAAATGTTCTCCAAGAACACTCTTGAGAATAATCAAGTAGAATAGTTACTCCAAAAAGATGGAAGAGCTCCCCAAGCCTCTCCTTGGCTTGGAACTTTATTGACATACTTTTGAGTAAAAGGGGTAGTTAAATCAAGAATCATTTGATTTCTTGATTTAACCCTTTTTATTTAATTTAGGTACTTTTAACTAGTTCCTAATTGGTCTTTTGTAGGTATTATACTATTTAATTTTTCTTTTAGTAATAATAATAATAGATGAAGCTTTTCCTTCTTTCTTACATTATTAATATTATTACTAGGTTTACTCTTTATACATTCCATGTATAAAGCATATAATAATATATTGTTTTTTCACATTTGTATTAGGGTATCACATATTGCAATCCCTAAACTTATCACACTTTCCTCATTAAGGTCATCAGGTAGGTGGTGAGGTCTACTAGGCTATGCAACTCTAAACATCCCTTCATGTTGGATTCCGTTGTATAACATGCTATTTCTTTAGTACTTGATGAGATACAAAAATTCAAGATTTCATTTAATCACTTATAAATAAGTGAGATGAGATCAATATTTTATTTAATTCATTTTCACTCAAAATCATTAATTCTTTTCAGTAACTCCTAGTGCTTATCCAAAGCCCATACTCAAAGCTATAAATAAAGAGATACAAACTTAGTGCAATTCCAGAGCTCCTCACTCAACACTAATGCCAGGATGTACTTGTAGGATACACCTAGGGATACAATGTCCAAGGATCCAATGTTCCAGAGCTTATGCTCAACATCAACATGGAAGGCTATAGGGCTTATGCCCAACACTTCCAATTTGTGTTTTTATGTGTTCCAGAGATTCCTCCTCAACACACATGTCTCAAAACTCATGTGCTCCAGAGATTCTCACTCAACACAAATATAAGTACTCATGTGCTCCAGAGCTTTGTGCTCAACTCAAAACATCAATCTACCCATGTACTCCAAAGGTCCTTGCTCAAAAAAAAAATCTCATCAACCATGTGCTTTAAGGTCCATGCCCAACACAAGAATATATATATATATATATATATATATATGCAATTGGATTACACCCAATATATCAAACAAATCATCATGTTCATATGTAATGGGGTATTTGAACCAGTATATCAAAATAAAACATCAAGGTAACATCATAATCAATGGGAATCATGCCCATAAGTGTTAGGTCCAAAATTCAGGATATTACATCCCTCCCCACTTAGAACAACATCATCCCTAGTGTTCTAGGGACTCTTAATGAAATCATGAAACAAGGCGGGGTAACCCTTTCTCATGGTGGATTCATTTTATGAAGTAGCCTCATCGAATTTAAATTCCTTCCATTTCACTTTCAATTGGACTATGGAGTGCTTCCTGAGCCGCACCTCTCTCTTGTACAATATATGAAGAGGTTCAGCGAAAAACTCCCCTTCAAGTTCCACCTGTAATAAGAAAAAATCAATCACATGTTTAGTATCATAAACATATTTATTTAATAATGATGGATGGAAAGAATTATGGACTCATATGTGTGCAGGTAATGCTAGTTCATATGCCACTGGCCCTCTCTTGGCCAGTATTTCAAAGGGTCCACAAAACCTAGGTGCTAACTTACTACATGTTAACAATCTCAATGAGCTTTGTTTTGCTTTAACATTCAAGTAGACATGGTTTCCTATTTGATAATCTTTATATTTTCTTTTCTCATGTGAGTATCTTTTCTCACGGTCTTGTGCTTCTTTAAGGTTCACTTGGACCTTGGTAACCAACTTTTCCAAGTCCTTTAATAAGTTAGGACCTAACATGAGTTGATCCACTAGGCTATCCCAAGTAACCGGTGTTCCTACACTTCCCTCCATAGACTACCTCAAAAGGGACTCATCTTGACGGAAGTCTGGTAACCGTTGTTATACATAAACATTGCAAGATGTAGGTAATCTTTCCACTTGGTGGGGTTGGTCATGACATACATCCTAAGCACATCCTCAACAATCTGGCTTACCCTTTTTGTATACCCATCTGTGGGTTGGTGATAAAAAGTACTAAAGTTCAATTGTATCTCTAATCTGGAGAATAAATATCTCCAATTTTTTTTGGTAAACTTAGTATCTCAATCTGAGATGATTGCCTTGGGTCTCCTGTGGAATCTAAATATATCCTTCAATAAGATATCAACAATGTGTACTGCCTTGTACATTGACTTCACTGGAATGAAGTGTGTTGCTTTTGACAATTTGTTAACTACTACAAAAATAAAATCATTTTGTTTCTTACTCTAAGGTATACTGGTGATAAAATCCATACTAATGACTTCCCACTTTCATTCCAGAATGGGTAATAGTTGCAGCAATCCCAAAATATGTTGATGCTCAGCTTTGCCCAGATGACACTCTTGACATTTCACGATAAACAATGCAATATCGGCCTTTAACTTAGATGAGAAAAAGTGTCTCTTAACGGCAGATATCATCTTTTGATATCCCGGATGCTCTAAGTAGGGTGTCCGATGAAATTTTGTGAGGATGGTGGACTGAATTTCCCCTCCTTTTGGAACATACAATCTCTCCTTGGACCATAGCAATCCTATTTCGTCTAACTTGTACTCTTTTTGTTGTTGAAACAACCTATCCTCTTGGACTTTCTTGAGGATTTCTACATAAAAAGGGTCAACTCTGTTCGTTGTTTTAATCCTCTCATGTAAATTTGAATTGGTTTAACTTAAATTCACCTCATATATCATATGATTTCATCGACTCAAAGCATCAACAATCTTTTTCTCTTTTCCCTTAATATGCTTTAGCTCGAAATCGTACTTGCTAAGAAAATCCAACCATCTAGTTTGCATAGCATTTAGATCCAGCTGCTCGAATAAATACTTCATACTCATATTGTCTGTCTTTAGAAGGAATTTTTGATGGCCACTTTTTCCCACTCACACAACCCATGTTCTACACATCCCACTGATCCATCAACTACCCAAGATACTAGACCAATAGAGCAAGCCCCATCGGCAACACCTACGAAGCAGGCATGGTCTCACCCGAGATATCTCATAGATGGGTAACCACCAAAACCATGTTTCTGTGGTTGTCGAGGGATTATAGTCCCTTCACTCATAACCAAGGAGCTCAACAAAGGCAGCAGGGTGGCTAGACAAAGGAGTCAGTTCTACGTGACCGAGCACAAATACATGTCATCGTGTGCAACTCGACTTTCCTTTCCACCTCGCAACTAGTGCAACTTGTGCAGCGCAGTTGATTCACATCAATTGGATCTATGAATTAATTTGGGGTTCAAAACAACAATCGTACAGAACGATATATATCTATATATATAGGTTGATTTCAACAATGCATTCCAATCATTCATCTACCAATTGCAGGATAATAACAAATATTTAGGAAAGATTCAACATTATACCAAAAGAAAATATTAATCAATCACATAAACATTCACCACATCAACGATTCATTTAAATACAAGAGATAACGTGGAAACCCATATGCAAAAAACCACCAAGGTTCTCTTCATCTGGCATGAGAAAGGATATAGCACCTTGTAGTCTGTAGGATGCAGAATGATCTTGAGATGTGTCTTTAAGTTTAGACTTATGGTTCTCATGCTCTCTGGTTCACTCCTCTACTCTATTTCTACTCCTAGCGGTCTTCTCACATAGCAGCTAGATCTGCGGCTCAACATCCCCTCTATTGCTACTATACTCTTCTTGAGTCTCCTCCTCTCTAATCGCTACGACATTACGACAAAAATGGCATCCCTCACCATGGATTACCACTCAATAGAAAAATACTACTACATAACCGACCTAAAACAGAGTCTATATTAAAAACTACTAAAAATGAACAACGCCTAACATGGATCAACAAAAACTACATAGACCAACCTTCTAATTATTGCACCGCTCCTATTTATACTATTTTACATGACCACACAGGGCCAACTGCATACCAGCATTCTATTAGCCGTCACCATCAGCCACCCCTCTTGCTATAGCTGTGGTGATCATGACTTGACATGAGGCATTATCATCTTGACTTACAAATATCTTCTCATACATGCATAGCTACAGGCTTATGCTACTATAAAAGATCATGATCTAGATTTTGCATTCATCACTTTCTAGCCATTATCCCTTGTGCACTTTTGCACTTTCCTTTCGTTCATTGTGCACCTCTTTGTTCTACCTTCATGGGTCCTTCAAATCCTTCATGATCTTCCTTTCTTTCCATCATGCACGCGACGAATATTCTTTGGTTACATGCATGAGATTCTTCCCTTTGCTTCTTTCCTAGGCCAATAGGCCCCTAGCTTATTCTGTTGCTTTAGCTTGTGCACCCTGTTCCTTGTGTTTTTTTTTCCAAGGGTCCTTGAGGGAAACTTATTCTCATACTTAGGTTTTTTGCGAGGCTAGAACTCCGATGCAGCTTGTTTCTTGGCACCATCAGAGGGTGGGCAATGGAGGGTTCCAGTTCAGCGCTCGCTCGAGAAGACAAAGTAAGCCATGGGCTTCTTATTGGAACCAAGATATTGGTGAGCAATACTATTATGTTTTCTCTAGGACTCTTTCATCATCTTATCATAGTCCACCTCCAATTTCACCAAGGGAGGCTAGTATCCCATTCCGACACAAAAAACCCAGTGGCCTTGGTTCTTTCGCTATTCCCATGCTCCTACGGCTTTGCACGCACTTGTTGTGGCTTCGTGCAGCTTGTTCTCTTGTTGTTCTTCCTCATTTTCATATTTTATTCATCTCGCTCCTCACCACCCTTTATTCCATAGATATGGACTTTGAATACTTGTCCATATTGAAAACCAGAAAATCCCTACCAGCCAGGGTCTTCGAGGTGAGTGATTTGCCAAAATTTGACAAATTTCACCTAAGTAGCATAGATTACAAGTCGTAACTGGCCCTGTGGCCCTTCCCCGATCCCTTGATACAAGAATCTCCCACCTATATTGCTAGAAAACTATCATGCTCGCCAACCCTACGTACTTTGTGAAAGATGATAGGGACTCTGGTTCGGACCCTACAGAGTTTGCCAAATTGGGTCGGAACTGTGGTCCCTACTGGAGTCCACTCTTCTGCTACCTACAAGACCGCTAATTTAATGATCTACTAATGGCCAGGGATGACTTCATCAGAGACTTCTAGCAGGATTGAATTAACTGGGAGATTATCACCATCTTTCTTCTTGTTGTCCTTGGATATACATGACACACTAAAAGCTGCAGCAAGAACTTTAGCCTCCAAGGCTACTCAGCATGACACTCCCCAAACCATTTGTAACTGCATCTAGTGTTTGATCAGCATGACTCAGTGATGTATGCTTGCTACAAGGGAGCCCTGGTCTTATAGGAAGAGCATCGGATCATCTTCTATGTAGGCTTATCTAGGTGCATCATTAGGACAAGAC
The DNA here is from genome assembly GCA_001517045.1 of Pseudotsuga menziesii. NCBI lineage: Eukaryota > Viridiplantae > Streptophyta > Pinopsida > Pinales > Pinaceae > Pseudotsuga > Pseudotsuga menziesii. Next base: position 77,272 of record LPNX010014417.1, read on the forward strand.
CTTCATCTAGTATACTGGATTTTCTTCTTATATTTGCTATGATTATTGGCGTCATCACTTCTGGGTACTAACAATTGTGATCAAGGAGTGATGATATGGATGACCACTACTACAAAGTTTCCCACACTTGATCCACCTACAGTGTTGTCCTGACACAAGCGCCAAATCTCTATTGAGTCTTGATGCATTTAATGGTCTCTCAGTACTAGCCAGGTGTCATTGACTTGCCATCATTTGTTTCATAACCAGTTTGGTGGAAGCTTTAATGTGCATCATCATTTCCATGCAAATTCTGCTTCTAGTTCCACATCATCGTTACATACACGCTGTGCTAAGGTTGCCTCCAAAATTTCAAATTTTCAATTTTTCAATTTTTTTTTTGCCTTGGCTTTATTTTCATGAACGATTTTAAGCTGTTGCAGCTTAGGCTGCGTAGCAGTGCAAAACTTGTCTTGGAATGCCTATACCATTATTTCAACCTTATCAACTTCCACCATAGCTTCCCCTGCTTGCGCAACCAACTGCTCCACACGGTCAGAATGGGCATGTTACAAGGATTCCTCAACTATCGATTGCACTATGCTTTGAATTTTCTGTTGCACCGGCTAAATATGCCCTGTGAGCTCCTCAGCTTCTGATGGGAATGCCTCAACCTCAACTTCCCTAGATTTTTCTTGCTTGTCAAGGGTCTGCACTTCCTGCTGCAGGATTTTGATCTTTGTATTTTTAATGACCTTCTGCTGAAGGGGCGGCTTTCACATTTCTTTCTTTGCAACACTGATGCGCTCATCTACCTCTCACACACTCTGCCTTATTTTATCAACTGTGTCATATTCAAGCAATATTTCCCAAATGGTCACAATAGCATCTACGGCCTTTGCGCAGAGTGCCTCTCCTTCTTTGATTTTCTCAGTAGCTTCAAACACTGCTCTTCTTCTTTCCGCCAGCGCCTCCTGGGGTGCGCCTAGAATTTGTCGGGCTTGCAGATCTTCTACTTGGTGTTTAATATCTTGTGTGATCTTCACAAGACTGGTGACTTTATCTAGGGATTCTTCATCTTCTTGCCTTGCCCTTAGTGGGAATTTTGCAATGGCATTCTTAATAGAATCCACCAACATGATGTGGCTTTGTTCATGAGCTAATATTTCTTGCTTCTTCTCGGCTAGGAGGTTGATGCACTCCTGCAGTTCCCAATCCTTGCCTTCCAACAAGGACTTGAATAGTTTGGCCTTCATTTGCTGCTTTGCTTCCTAGTAAGTAACGATGTTTTTCCTTAGTTGAATTTCAGTTGTAGGTGCCTACTGAATGCTATAGATTTCTTCCAAGAGAAAATTGGAGAAGTCCATATCAACGTTGTTATCACCAGGACCTACACTTGTCTCTTCATTCGCTCCTAGTGCGAATCAACACTTTGATCAGTGGCACTAACATTGGTGTAATTAGTGGCATGCAGGGATCAAAACCATATGTTTTGGCGTCCACAATTTCCTTGACATTGTTAATGGCCATTTTCAACTTATTGAGGTGATATTTGGTGAGGCTATCTTGCGCAACTTTAGTCATAGCATTGGAAAGTTCATGTAGCTCATCCTCAGTTCATGTAGTTGTGTTCGTCATTCTATCAACTTTCTGCTTCTTTCGAGACGATTGGCCTTCTTTTGGTTGTACATGGGTCTGCGTCTGTGCCCAATCTCCGGTGTGCAGCTATTTTGAAAGATGTTGGTCTGAGTCATCCATCTCATCATCGTCCTCGATGTGTTCTTGCGACGGATTATCCTAGCTATCATTGCCTTCATACTCTTCAACATTAACTTGATGAATTGGCGGTTTTTCTGCGTTTTGTTCCTCAACCAGCAGCCATTAGAGGAAATTTCAACTCAAAATGGGCCTCCTAAGGAAAATTAATAAAATAATAGCTAAAATAATAAAATAATATTTATTAATGTTGGAGGAAGAAAAGAAAACACTACTTTTTTGTTCGTATTTTCGACATATCTCCCTGTGTTTTTACTCAAATTACGATCAGGAGAGCTAGTTGGATGCGGAATTAAATTCTGCATCCAAGGAGTACCAACTTGGCATACTTTTGATCAGCCCCTCTACCCCAAAAACAAGAAATACCTGAAAAAACCTGATGATGACATCATCATCACATTTTTTTAGGTATTTATTGTTTTTGGGGTAGAGGGGCCCATCAAAAGTATGCCAAGTGGGTACTCCTTGGATGCAAAATTTAATTTCGCATCCAAGGAGCTCTCATGATCAAAATTTGAGTAAAAAAATAGGGATATATGCCGAAAATATGAACAAAAAAGTAGGCTTTTTTATGATAACTACCCCCAAATTTATTGCGCCGAGAGGCGCTCTACAGCCCAGTATGGGGGAGATCTTGTCACGTGATGTAACGTGATGTAACGTGATGTAACGTTATTAACATGTCGGCAAAAAATAATAGTGAAAGTGAATATTATGGGGGAGATCTTGTCACGTTATGTAACGTTACTAACATGTCGACAAAAAATAATAGTGAAAATGAATATTATGGGGGAGATCTTGTCACGTTATGTAAAGTTACTAACATGTTGGCAAAAAATAATAGTGAAAGTGAATATTATGGGGGAGATCTTGTCACGTGATGTAACGTTACTAACATGTAGGAAAAAAATAATAGTGACAGGTAGCTGGGGCATTGTTGTTGCATAGAGAATCAAGTTGGTAAAAGTCCCGCCTGTAGTGACAGATTTCACGGTGGTCAGGACGGAACGGGATGCAGTGACGAAGCTTGCGCATCAATGGCAGTCAATTGCACCGGCTTTAGAGGATGATATCTTTATGCGTGTGATCGTATTGGGAACCCAATTAAAAACGGGTGCACGGATGTTCAGGCGATCTTTCGTGGAATGTATCTGGGACAGCTCGATGAATTCGTGAAAATAGTTAATAAAAGATTTCCGTAACTGGGTATGGCCTCTGGCGATTGTAAAGAGATGAGCTGGATAGACTCAATATCCGACACTGCATCAATGAACAGAACCGAAATACGCCAAAGATATTATTCCAGCAAAGTTTACTTCAAAGCCAAGTCTGATTTCGTAGAAAAACCTATACCACCAGCGGACTTGCTTGGAGCTTGGGAACTCGTGGAGAAGAACCGCAATTCTTTTGTTGTTTTCGATCCTTTTGGGGGAATAATGGATCAAATACCGTCCTCTGAGATACCGAACCCGCATCGAGCAGGGAATTTATACTCGATTCAGTATCAAATTCAATGGAAGGATTCGAGCAAAGATGCAGTGTCTATTGCTTGGATGCGAAGCTTATACCAGTATATGTCTCCTTATGTTTTGAACTCTCCAAGGGCTTCTTATGTAAACTTTGTGGATCTTGATTTGGGTGTAGCTCCAAATGGGACAGCCACGGTTGAAGAAGCGAGGTAATGGGGTGAGAAATATTTTGCTGATAACTATGACAGACTTGTGAAGGTAAAGAGCACAATCGATCCGAACAATGTTTTCAGGAATTCTCAGAGCATTCCTGTCCAAACCGCAAGCCCAGAATGGTCCAACACAGCAACGGAATAATGGATATCAGCATAGATTCAAAATAAGACATTGGCTTATAAATCTATATTGTATAGGTTGCAAGTATCAAAATGAAACTGAATTGTAATATTTTACTCACGCATCTGCATTAATTGCAGATGGGAAACCTCGTGGTAATTTCATTGCTTACAAATTTATTTTCATATCATTGTCCATTTTTCTATCAATTTTATATAAAAAAAGAAATATTCATTTTAAAATATATAGTAAAATAAAAAAACTTCGAAAATGTTATAATGTTTTTAACGTTAAAATATATAGTAAAATAAAAAAACTTCGAAAATGTTATAATGTTTTTAACATTCTAAAATAATTCATTTCATAATTAAAATTACTTTATTTTAATATTATATATATTATTTAGTGTTTATATATATAACCATATATATAGTGTTACAATACTAACGGTATGGTATTTTTTGTATAATAAATTGATATGTTAACTTAGAAGTGATAAAAAGGAGTAAAAGAAAATATTACAAAGAGAAAAGTAATTGACCTCATAATACACCATAGTTTTCATACAAAGCTAGACATAAATTAACTCACTAAATAATTGTGAACAGAGTAACTATTTTAAAAGACAACAACACTTTTATATCCCTACTCATTTTAGGAGGAAAGAAAATGGGAGAACTTAGACAAGGACGCTGAAGGTGAGGCCCATAATATTGAGAATATTCGATGTTGATTCCCTTAGTCCTTCGTGGACACTCAACTAAGGAAAAATTATATGTTTTTGAGGATAATTGCACCGAGAGGCGCTCTACAGCCCAGTATGGGGGAGATCTTGTAACATGATGTAACATTACTAACATGTCAGCAAAAAATAATAGTGATAGTGAATATTATGGGAGAGATCTTGTAACGTAACGTTTGCAACATGTCGGCAAAAATAATAGTGATAGTGAATATTATGGGAGAGATTTTGTAACACAAAATAAAAAATAATATCACTTTAATAAAGTTATTTTTATTAATAAAAACTAAATTTTCTAATAGGCCAAAATAAATGTCGGCCACAAAAACAATCTAATATGGGGGAGATGTTGTAATCTTTCTACCTAACAAAACAATAAAAAAGTAAAAATTTAATTATCTGAAAAAAAATATGTTGGTCAAGAAGAAAACACAAAATTGAATTATCCACAAAAAAATGTTGGCCTTGGACATGGTTTTAAAACCATGTGCAAGGCATTCTAAACAACCCATGGTTTTATTGTACATGATTTAAGAGGCTTTGCACATGGTTTTAAAACCATGTGCAAGGCCTCCTAAACAACCCATGGTTTTATTGTACATGGTTTATGAGAGCCTTGCAAATGGTTTTAAGACCATGTGCAAGGCCTCCTAAACAACCCATGATTGTAGTTTGTTCATAACAAAATAAAAAATATTATATGTCGTCCATAAATAGTATTAAATATTAATAATAATAAAATTATATGTGGACCTTAAATAAAAAGATGTGTCTTTTGGTTTGAATCAAATCAATTTATACCTAAGAAGAGGTTTGCACCTCTAGAGATTTGATCCATCTCGGCGCTTGATAGAGCCTAAGATTTGGATATACGCTGGTATTAAAAAATTGTTTAAGACGTGCTCCCTTTTTGAAATTTAAGGTATTTTTATTGGCTAATACATGATGACATGGAATTTGTATTATTTTTGGAAGGCCCATTTTAAATTGAAATTTCTTGTAATGTCTACGAGTGCACCATGCCATTTCTCTGGCCAAAGATTGACGATTGTATCCACATCGTCATCTGTCACGATAAATCTCGCTCAGTGTACCTATTGAAATGCATATTTTCTAGGAAGCACGTTTATATTATGCACATCAACTTGAAACTTGATGAAGGTAGCGTACCTTTGCACAGTTTTGGCACGGATCCTGTGCAACTGCCGGACAACCTGACGCAACGCCTCTGCATGGATAAAGAATACAATGTTGTTATCCTGTTGGTGATTATTGTCTGCCTTATCTTCCCATTGATTCTGGTACCTTTCACCTAGGCAAGATAGCGGGAAATCCATTTGTACATAGTCTAGAGGGTCAGCCCAGACAGTGAAGGAAATCAAAATTAGTAACCAAAAATAGTAGAATTTGTGATCTTCCTTGTGTTGAGCCAGCATCGCATCTTCGATCAGTGCATTTAGCAAGTACTGTGACCAGTTGAATTTTTCTCCCAGTGCACATAAATCTACAATTTCTACTACCGCTATTGAACATTGCATCGGTATCATCTTATGAAATTTTTTGCAACAACATAGACACTCTTGTCCTGGATGGGCCCAAGCAAGTATCCCCGACCCACTCACTGAAGGTTATGATTCTACTTAATGGATTTAGGATTGTGCTTAGTCAGGTAAGGGGTGGGATGTTTTACTTCACTTGGGAGTCTCGTTATCTTTGCAATTAATTCAACATTAAGCAGATAGGGCTAATCCAACCATAAGTATCCTTCATGGAAGCAGAACAGTAACTACCTCACGTATGTAGTGACCTATATGCTATGGCCAAAGTGAGGCATGAACAAAATGTTGGTTAGACCTGCAGTAGCCATACCCTCAGCCCACTTCTTTTTCTTGATCACCTTGGCATCACATGTAGTAGCCTGGATTGTGCTCATGCAGTATTTTATCTGCAACCCCTCTTGTTGTCGGGTGTTGCAAGATAAAGGACAAAATTTGTTGTTTATATGGAAGTCAATGTTTGTTTCAAATCATATGTCAAAGACCACATAGTCAAAAGTAAAACTCATCCATCAAGAATCACAAATCGGTTTGAAGAACCACAGGTCAACCATCTACAAATTGCATGGAAGAGATACAACTATTAAGACACTTTAAATTGTTTGAATATGCACACAAGTCAGATCCAAAATTTGGATCAAACAAGTACATGCCAACCCTAATTATATTGGCGTGTTGGCCACATAACTCATCCAAAAAGTGTTTAAATACAAGCTAGACTAAGGATATTGAGGTTTATGAAGTATGGAACACAAAGCATGAGATATATTCATTGAAACCCAAAGCATTATATTTATTCATCGAAAACTTTATCCTCCAAACAGAAAATTGTTGGAAGGATGATTTTGGTAGCTTTTTGTGTAAATGGAACATATACTACTCAATATGCATTCCTTCTCATTAGTCAATCGAAAGAGGATACTAAGACATCACACAAGTTAGTGGAGATTAGCTTCTACACAGATATTCAATTATGTTTGGAAATTACAACTTTATGATACTAAAAAGGGTGAGCCTATAGGTTCATTCTATGCAAGTTTGAGTTATAATTATGTTGCTTGGAGATGAAATCTACAACTAGGAGGTGATGACAATGAGTGAACAACAAACTAATCCATAGAACATTGCCAAAACTATTTTTGCAGAATAGCTTCTATCATTGGAAAGGTACTCAAATGCAATCCTAAGAACCTTTTGTTGCCTATACAGACAATCATTTTACATAACAATAGTTTCTTGACATATCAACTTCATACTTTGCCCCCATATTTCAAATTTGGTGCAATAAACTAATAGTTTTGGCTCATAATTCTACAAATCTGTAATATCTGTGTGCAACCAATCCAACCCTCAAAGATAATTATCAATTAAATTGGAATCCACAAAACTACTGCTGAATAATACAGAGTCTAAACTCTACTTTGCTCTCTCTTACTTGGCATATTTTTGTGTAAATGGGATATATATTAATCAAGATGCATGCCTTGTCATTGTTCAATGTAAATAGGATACTAAGACATCACATAGGTTAGAGGATATTAGATTCTACACAGATATTCAATTATGTTTGGAAATTACAACTTTATGATGCGAAAAAGGGTGAGCCTATAGGTTCATTCTATGTAAGTTTCAGTGATAATTATGTTGTTTCGAGATGAAATATGAAAATGAGTGAAGAACAAACTAATCCATATAACATTGCCAAAAATATCTTTAAAAAAATAGCTTCAATCATTGGAAAGGTACTAAAATGCAAGTCTAAGAACCTTTTGTAGCAGATACAAACAATCATTTTGCACAACAATAGTTGCTTGACATATCAACTTCATACTCTGCCTCCATATTTGGAATTTGGTGCAATAGACTTATAATTTTTGGCTTGTCATTCTACAAATGTGTAATATGTGTGTGCAAACACTCCCAATCTCAAAGAGAATTCTCAAATGAATGGGAATCCACAAAACTACTGCTTAACAATGTAGAGTCTAAACTCTACTTTTCTCTCTTCTACTTGGCATCTTTCTATGTAAATGGGATATATACAACTCAATACGCATGCGTTGTAATTGTTTAATAGAAAGAGGATACTAAGACATCACATAGGTTATAGGAGATTAGATTCTACGTTTGGAAATTACAACTTTATGATACGAAAAAGGGTGAGCTTATAGGTTCATTCTATGCAATTTTTAGTGATACTTATGTTGTTTGGAGATGAAATATGCAATTGGGAGGTGATGAAAATGAGTGAACAACAAACTAATCCATAGAACATTGCCAAAATTATCTTTGAACAATATCTTCTATAATCGAAAAGGTACTCAAATATAAGTCTAAGAACCTTTTGTGGCAGATAGAGACAATAAATATTCACAACAATAGTTGCTTGACATATCAACTTCATACTCTACCTCCATATTTGGAAATTGGTGCAATAAACTCATAATTTATAGCTCGTCATTCTCCAAATCTGTAATATGTGTGTGCAACCACTCCCAACCTCAAAGAGCATTATCAGATAAATGGGAATAAAAAAAAATGATGCTCAATAATGAAGAGCCTAAAATCTACTTTTCTCTCCCATACTTAGCAATTTTTTATGTAAATGGGATATATACTACTCAAGATACATGCGTTGTCATTGTTCAATGGAAATATGATACTAATACATCCCTTATTTTAGAGGATATTAGCTTCTACACATATATTCAATTATGTTTTGAAATTACAACTTTATGATACTAAAAAGGGTGAGCCTATAGGTTCATTCTATGCAAGTTTGAGTGATAATTCTGTTGCTTGGAGATGAAATATTCAACTGGGAGGTGATGACAATGAGTGAACAAAAAACTAATCCATAAAACATTTCCAAAAATATCTTTGATCTATCCAACACAAAAGTTACTACTAGAAAGGAGCATCTGTCAAACTCATCTAATTCAATTAGAGGAACAACAATTTAGAAAAGAGAAAACTTAATTTAGACCATTCAAGCGACAACCTTGATTCAGAGTAAAAACACAAGTAAAACACTTTACCCTTTTTCGTTACAGAGATAATTATCAAATAAATGGGAATCCACAAAACTATTGCTCAACAATGCAGAGCCTAAACTCTACTTTTCTCTCCCCTACTTAGCATCCTTTTATGTAAATGGAATATATACTACTCGATATGCATGTGTTGTCATTGTTCAATGGAAAGAGGATACTAAGACATTGTTAAGTTTTCATATGCTAGACTAGACTCAATAGTATTCAATGCAAAATCACAGCATCATATCAATAATCATTGATAGAAACACAATCACAAGATAGACGCAACATTTATCCTGGGAAACCCTCAAGGGGAAGAAAACCAACCAAATAATTCCTCTATACAAGATGTATAGAAGACAACCCCCAAAAACGTTGTTCTCCTCCTTTTGTTCAATCTCTCTCTCTCTCTCCTATGTGCTACACAAGTGAGTGAGTATGTGTTCAAATAAGAACCACAAATCCTCTATTTATACTAATTTTTAATTGACTTTTTGTACTAGACAATTCCATCCCAATAAACTATCTGGGTGGACTTCACCTAGGAATACTCAAAACAATACGTTATATTATTAATTAGGCTACTCAAGACCCGACACAAGAGGAGGCTTTACCTCATGACTCTATGATGACCAAATACAATAGTAACACCCCATCAAAGGAATAATGACATCTCCCTTGGGTTACATCATTAAAATACATTTATAATATCCTTTGAAGTTACAATATTTAAACAATCTGCCTTAATGAGAAGCTTATTCTACTGACAACATCATCATAGAATATAGGAGAACATAGAGAAAATTACAATAGTACATTGAGGAGATACATCTATACGTCACAGGAAGTTTTTCACAATTAGTAACTTGGAACAGTTACTCCTCATCTTCTACATCACATGATAACTTGACCCTTTCTTTGCAGCAACACATCGATCTTTCCATGATTTGTAGCAGCACTTTGATCTTTTGGATCCTTTGCGGTGCATTGATCCTTTGCAGTAGCACTCTAATCTTCTCGATCCTTTGCAGCAGCACTTTGATCTTCTCAATCCTTTGTAGCAGCACTATGATCTTCTCTATCCTTTACAGAAACACTTCGATCTTCTTGATCCTTTGTAGGAGCACTTTGATCTTCTCAATCCGTTTTAGAAGCACCATGATCTTATCAATCCTTTGTAGCAGCACTTTGATCTTCTCAATCCTTTGTAGCAGCTCTTCGATCTTCTACGATAGCCTTCTGATCTTTCGATCCCTTGTATCAACACTTCGATCCTTTCGATCCTTTTTGCAGTAGCACTTCGATCATTTCGATCCTTTGCAGTAACACTTCGATATTCTCGATCCTGTGTAGCTACACTTCGATATACTTGACCCTTCACTGCTATACTTCAATCTTCTTTGATCCTTCATCGCCATGCTATCTGGAGTACACATGATCTATTTGTGGGATGATTAATCTCGATCACTTTAGGACATAATTCCAAGGACGATGGAGTCCTCCATTGGCATGATCCATGAAATCGATCAGTTGAATCATCTACAACTAAATGTAGATCTCGACCGCACCCAGTGCTGGACCTTATAGTCTATGAGGACTCATCGTATCCAATCCATACAACACAAGTTAGGATCACTCATAAGTGAGTGTTATTTTACAGTATCTAAACTCACATGTATGTATACTCTACCAAGTAAGAGTATTGTTTGAAGAGCAGATCTTGACCACATACACAATGTCGGCCCATCATAGAAATTTCATACCGCACAGGCTAGGACCACTCCCAAGTGAGTATTATACTACATCGCCTATAAGGACTCATCATAGAGAATACATACCACACTATTTAGGACCACTCTCAAGTGAGTGTTATTCTATGGAATCTACATATGAATGTAGGAATACTCTCCATAAAATAGTATCGTGTGCATAGCAGATCTCGACTACATACACAATGTCAGTCCTAGCATCTGTGAGAACTCATCATAGAGAATCCAGACTACACAGGTTAGGACCACTCCTGAGTGAGTGTTTAATCTATGGTATCCACAACTGAATGTCGGTACTCTCCATGATAGTAACATCCTGTAGGGAAATCCTTAGATAGTAATGACCGCTCTCATGAACAAAGTGTTATTCCTGCTATCCTCGAAAGAGGATACTATCATTCGCATGTGAATGTGAGTACTCTCCATGCAAGAGTAGCATTTGTAGGGCCATCCTCAGCTAGTAAGGACCACTCCCATGAACACAATGTTATACGAGTTGTCCTTAAGAGAGGATACTTTCTTCCACAAACAAATGTCAGACCATCATCATCGTAATCCATCATCGATGTCCGTCTCATCATTACTCCCCCTTTGTTCGGAAGTTTTCATATCATTGACCTGCTCCCCTTTTGTCCAAGGAGGGTCCATATCTCTGACCTGATCTTCCTTTTTCAAAGAGATTCCATCATTTCTATTCCCATCACTTCTCATCCTTGGGAGGAAATTCCTTCCAAACTACACCAAGCTTGTCGCAGAAATACTCGAACTTCTTTCGAGATAGAGGCTTGGTTAGTATATCAACAACTTGCTCTTCTGTATGCACATACTCGAATTTGATTGCTCCCTTTTGTACTATATCCCTTATATAGAAGTATCGGATTTCTATATGCTTCACTTTGTCATGGAACCTACCGTTGGTTGGCACTACTTGTACACATATTACTTCAATTTTCATTATCCACTTTTTTCATAATAAACTTAGTGCTAACTATAAATTTATTGTATATGTGTTGCACGATTCTTATAGTTCATGAAGTACCAGTGAATCCTTTGACATCAACCATTATTGGTAATCCAATTTCAAACAAATATGTATATACTCCATCAAAACACACACTGGAAATAACTCCTATTAAAACACTACACCCATAAATGCGAGAATGGACATTAAAAGTTAGGGTACTCTAAAAAACCGTCAACAATTCTAGGGGATCAGGACATGTGATTAGCTTTGATGTTATTGACATTGAAAATAGTGAGATCCACATCTCATGCTTCAACATCCAAGCACTCAACTTCCATCCCTGCATAGACCCCGAAAAAAGTTACATAATTTCAAAAGGATCCATAAAGCCTAAAAAGAAATAATTCAATCAATTAAAAAATGATTGGGAAATAAGTCTAGGCATTACCTCAACCATAGAACCTTTATAAGAGGATGAGCCATCCATACCATAACATAATTTCACATTCACTCCTATTAATGAGCTACCGACTTGAATCAACAACTCTGTAGTACATATCATCGGAGTAGCTACATCCATAAGTCATTTACAAACTATCATGAGGAAAAATGGAACCAATATGCATAAGAGAAACCTTCAACTAAAGGACATGTAATCTTACACTATAGAAGTTACATTATGGTGTGTCATCTGCAAAAAACATAATCTAGAACACCATAGCATAACAAATAGTTTTCCAATCATTGCTATTAAGGCTAGAAAAGTAACAGACTTCAATAAAATATCAATAACTACAACATTCTCATCTCAAATTTTCATCAATCCTGACATCAATGACATCAAAGAAACTTAATATCTATGAACTTGGTTCGAAATCCCACAAACAAGCATTCAATGCCACTCATTGTATGCTCATGGTGCTGCAAGAGGACATCATTCTATATAGAAGAAATTGACTTCCATTAAAAATGAAGATATAGGTACAAGTCCAAAACCTGCATATATTTTAGTAAAAGAAACCATTTCTTTTATGGATACAAACAATTGTTGGTATGATGCATGTCAACTATATTTTAAGGACCGACATTGCAACAAAAAAAAAAACACCTATTGAAGATGGTATTTGGCATTGTGAGAGGTGCAACATCGAACATGTGTATGAATGTGAATATAGGTACATTTTCCAATTGAACATTGAAGACGATACATAAAAAGTTATTATAACTGCATTCCAGGATGTTGCAGAACAAATTATTGGTTTACCTTGTTTACAAATCTATGAATATGGCTATGAAGGAAAGACTGAAGAGACCACAAACATTTTTGCAAAATCATTCTTCAATACTTACCTATTCAAACTAGTAGTGCGTGAAGAATAATTTGCCAATGAGAAACAAATAAAAAACATTGTAATTGCATTTGCAAAATGGATTGCATAAAAAATCCAGAATAAGACATGCAAATCCCCAATAATTAAGCATTGTCTTACTACAACAATTCCCAAAAGAATTATGTTTATTTCTCATTGTGTTTAATACCAGCGTAGATCCAAATCTTAGGCTCTATCAAACGGCGAGAGGGATCAAATCTCCCAAGGTGCAAACCTCTCATGGAATAGCTCCTTGCATCCAATAACTGAGAAGAGATTTGCACCTCGGGAGATTTGATCCCTCTTAGTGCTTGATAGAGCCTAGGATTTGGATCTATGGTGGTATACTTTGATTTGTATCAAACATGTTTTTCCTTTTTATAGTTTTTATAACAACACATTGAAGTCTTGTTTTTTATGAGATTAGTTTCTGCCATGCCATGTCAAACTGAGATGTGATGTTCATTGTAAAGCCGAGTTGCCATTTCTCTCTTTTTGAAAAGCAAAGAGACATGTCTAAAATATGCTATGGCATCCCATGCCAAACTTTAATGTGATGTTAATTGTAAAGCCCAGCGGGCATAGCTCTCTTTTTAAAAGCAAAGAGACATGTCTTGTATATGCTATGATATCTCATACTTGCTATTTTGTAAAAGTGTTTCAATAAACTTGTTATATATTGTGATTTAGACTATTCTCTCTCTCTGAGAAATTATAGTTTTCCATTTTGTTGTGCTATTAATTGTAGTGTTCTATTTATCAACATATTGTTATTTGAAAGAAATAATATGGTGGAGATTTTAGATGTAGCTTGATTACTAAATGCTATAATATAGCTCTCTTTAAATTTCAAGTTGATTGCTTATCTTTATGCAAATAGCTTTCTACTTTTAAAACCAATCCATCCTATAAGTGTAACTTAATACTTGTTCTTTCAATACAAGTTATCAAAAAATCTTGTTGTCATATTTTTAATCTTTAAAGCTTTTTATCTACTTTGAATTTTTTTGGTTTCTTTTTCATGTTAAATTTGTTTGACTATTCTTCTTGAATATAGTCATACTTGTTTTTTACTTTCTATAATGTACATGCTAGTATAATTAATAGTTTTATTTATATTTATATAAGTCATAAAAGAGAAGGTTGCCCCTCTAAAACATAAAAAACGAGTTCTGAAAATACTTCCCAATTTATTCAGATGGAATCTTGAAACGATTCCTAAAGGTACTATAAAATCGAGTAAATAATTTTATTTATATATATAAAATAATATAAAAGAGAAGCTCAACATCTTGAAAAAAAAAGTGAACCAGTGGTAAAAATAGCAGTTTGCAGATATATTCTGAAACATTCAGAAGTGGTACAGATGCGCAGGGCCATGCAATTACTACGGGATTCGAGTCTACCCAGTACCATTTTAAAATGAGATCAGTGTGTTCTTTAAATTAAAATACCACCCTAAATCAAATAATATAATTTAAAAACATGGTGGTATGAAATAATGGAATCAACCCTCTCTGAAAACAAACAAGATTGAAACCCGAAAATTGTGGCAGAGTCCATTGCTAAAAAAACGCTGGCTGAAACTATTTAATATTGCACGTCATTGAGAGTTCCCCGCTAGCTCACGTCTGAGAGGAATACATTAGGTTTGGGAAGTTTTTTTTTTTTGTTTTCCTGTTGTTTGATTTCCCATGTTTCAGTAAGTTTAGATGAAAGCAGCGAGAGCGGCGGCACCAGATCTGGCAATGGAGATTCCTGGAACTTACGGCCTTCCCTTTGTTGGTGCCATCTTCGATCGATTCGAATTCGAATACTTCAGAGGGATCGATCAATTCTTCAAGCCTCGTGTGGAGAAATATAAGAGCACGATCTTCAGAGTGAATATGCCGCCTGGTCCACCTTTCTTCTCCTCCAATCGAGTCATAATACTCCTCGAAGAGCTTCCCCGTAATCCATGATTTGAGTAAGGTTGATAAGAATTATGTGGCGGGCACTTATATGCCCATCCTGAAATTCACCGGAGGATATAGGGCCACCATTTTTATGGAAAAACATCATACACTAAAGAGCTGGTGCCTTGAGTTACTTAAGAGAAATTGAGAGCTATATTTTCCAGAGTTTACCAAGGCGTTCGACGAGCTCAGTGTGGTTGTTGAGAATGAAATGGCGATAAACGGGAAGGCATGTTTCAGTGCTCCGATGAATCAATTAATGTGTAATTTTCTTTGCAGGTCTATTGCCGGCACTGACCCGGTAGCCTCTGGCCTAGCCAGCCTCTCGACACCTGCACATAAGTTTTACCGGCGAAATTGATCTGAAAAACTTGATTCGACATAAATTCCTTGCCGCAGCCATTCGACATAAATTCCTTGCCGCAGCCTTCAAGGAACCTTTCCGGGACTTCCGCTTAGGCTTTTCTTTAACTTCTTGAATATCTTTTCTTGATCGGACTTGATGATCTCACTGCTATTGCAGCCGTTCATTGGCTTTGCAGGCCCATCCTGATTATGCTGATTAGAATCCATTATAATCTAAATTTCAACGGCAAGATTTCTCCCATAATATTCACTAATATTCACTTTCACTATTATTACATAAGTTACATCAGGTTACAAGATCTCCCCCATAATATTCACTTCCACTATTATTTTTTGCCGATCTCCCCCATAATATTTAGTTTCACTATTATTTTTTGCCGACGACAAGATCTCCCCCATAATATTCACTTTTACTATTATTTTTTGCAGACATGTTAGTAACGTTACATCACGTGACAAGATCTCCCCCATAGTGGGCTGTAGAGCGCCTCTCGGCGCAATAATAAAGTCTTATGTCCATTCCCATTTTCTATTAAATCATATTAGAATATTCAATTTTTGTTTTGCTCAAATCATATGCAATACAAACTGAGATAAAAAATTGCTAACAAACCATTCACATTTTGCCTTGCAAGTAACTTCAAATAGCTGGCGTACATTTTTATATTATAGGAAAATTGTTTATGTTTTTATTATTATGTCACAAATTTCTCTATAACACAATTTTTTCTCTTACTTCAACATATACAACTTAATCTACAACTTAATCTAGGTGTTTCGACATGCTAGTATTTTAATAAATTATGTTTTATGTATGCATAAGAGTAATAATTATATATATTTTGTTATTATAGGAAGCTTACATTTTAGCTACTGAAATATACGGCGCAGATTTTAGCTTATATTAAATCCTCTCTAGACCCCACAAATGTAAAGCTGTAGTAGAATATGTTGGATTTGTGATTACTGTGGAATGCCATGACTGCATAAATAACTACCAGAAACAATAGACGGTGGAATATGTGACTAATCCCATTGTGTATATAATAATGTGTGTCGTAGATTTGTCTTACAGGATGCAGGACAACTTAATAGCACGAGGTTAGGCCGGCTATTAAGTTCTTTAATTGTATAGAACATAAGGATCTCAATATTTTAATAAAATTAGGTTTGTAATACGTCATAGCAGCCAACTTCAATATCACATTATGTGGAGGATTCTTGACTGAGACAGTTGCGTTATTAGAAGTGAAAAGGGAAATGGAAAAAATACCTCAGGGCATATCAACAACACAATATAATTTATAATTATAATTTATAATTAAAATATTTTTAAAGTTGGGGAAATGAAACACTGAAGAGCACTTCTATATGTTTTAAAAAATGATAGAAAGTTGTGTGTATATAATATAAGTTTATGAAATGAAAGCAAGTTTAGGAAAATAAGTGAAAATAAGTTACATCAAACTTCTAAATTGGCCACATAAGTGAAAATAAGTTTCCTCGGAAAGACTTTTTGTACATAAATTTTTTAAATTTGAAAACATTAGGTGAATAAGTTAAGTTTTTAGCCTAGATCCTTTGAATAGCAATGAAATCTTACAAAGCAAAAAAGTCCAAAATCCAAGGGGCATAGTTATAGGAGTTTTCAAAGTTTTAGGTAGCTTTAGAGAACCTCGAAACCTAGAGGAACTATACCTTTGAAACTGAGACCTCTCTTGGACCTTCGACGTGGAGAGACTATACCTTTGAAATTAAAGCTTGAACTATGAGAGACATCAAAATTTATGCACATAAAAATTTGCACAAGCGATACCATTTTGCTTGTCCACCATTTGGGTGGGTCCTTTTATAATCTCATGTTTTGAGGATCATTGAATGGCCAAATAAGGTTGACAGGTAAAGGAAATATTTTGTTTCAAATTTTTAGCTTGTTGCTTAATTTTCATGACTTAATGGATGCAAAAGCCAACCTCTTTCTGCACATATTGTAGCAAAGGGGACACAAGTTTTGATAGACTTAACAATTCCATTAATTTTATTTTTACTTTTTTGCTTCACAAATAATTACATGACCAAAACATACACGTAGATCTCAATAACACTTGCATGAAGGGTGGTTTTCCCTTTTTACTTGAAAAGAAGAAGGCTAATTGTTAGCTCTAGTATACACGTTTTTCCATTCAGTCTTTTTCACTTATAAAAATACATTTATAAAATAAAGGAGATCCAAATACTATCAATTATACTTTAATCTTTTAACTCTCATTTATTATTATCCTTCAAAAACTTAAAATTTAAATCCCTTGTCTTTTTCTTGAAACACATTTCAATTACATTATGAAAAACTTAAAATATAAATTTCATTTTGGTAAGAACGCACATATTTAATACAATAATAAAAATAAGCTATGTTTACTCAAATATATTTTATTTAGAATTATAAAAAACAAGTTCTAAATGCAGAATAAATCTTAATTTAACATGGATTTATATAAAGATAAAAAAAACTTTGTTCACAGTATAGTTTAAAAGCTGAACTTCTCTTCCCCTGAATTGTTACTCTGTGTGAGGTCAGGGTCACTGCTGCAAGATTTCGATTGCATTGTATTGGTCAAATGCATAACATTAAATAAAGACATGACATAACAGTTATTTAACCCTGAGATGGATGATATATCGTTGAGATGAGTGGATTGCAGTTGTTGCTCAATCATGATATGTAGAATATATTTAAAATTAGCCAACAATGCAATCCAACCAGCCATGCCCATGCCAATACCTACATGAAATCTAAAATCGTGAACAAGTTAATATAATACGATATGTTCTTGAAATCAATGATAGTATACAAGATAATAACCTTTGTGTTGTTCCTAGTTCGGTTAGAGTTGACTTGTTTCATAAGATCTACGCCTGCAATCTCGAGTTTTACTAGATTCCTTGCCATCACAGTGACAAAATCATCTTGGAGCAAGGCTTCTTTGGCAATTTGGAGACCGATTCCGCTCGACCCTCCTGTGATTACTACGTGCTTATTTCTCTGACTGACAATGCTATGGTTAGACTTCCATAAAATCACAAGAACAAATATCAATCCTATGAGGAATACAGCCAAGTAGCAAGCCTATGAGGATTGCAGCCAAGGCAATTGCACCTTCTGCTATTGGATCCAGGTCCATTACCATTCAATCCTACTAGGACCGAAGAAAGAGGACTATGATGCTCTGGTATCCATTTCCTGCTATCTATAAATTCTCTTTATTGAAACCCTATTGTCGTCGTGGATTCTTGCAAAGAGTACTGTGTGCCACCATGAACAGTATTTTGAAACCTTCGTTGACTCATTTGCTAAGCCCATCAAAATGCAATAAATACTTGCATCGATTTTCTGTGACTAGATAAGACCTCCAACTGCATTCTTGTGAAATCTGGCCAGTTGACACATAACTACAAGCATTCAAGCAGTGGACACGGGGCTGCTCCTTATAGGACGTCGACAGACAACCAAATCCAAAGGAGGTGTCCCCTTAATAACACTTTTGACGTAAATATTTAAATAAGGAGTAAACTACTTAACCGACCATTTGCACTGATAGGACAATCTGGCTCGCGTGAGTGGTCACATCCGACATTGCCGGCCGTCCAATCGGTGCAAATGGTCGAGCAAATAGGTCAATCTTTTAAATAAAGAATATATATGGATGATTAAATATTTAATTATAAAGAATATTTATGGACGATTAAATATTTAATTATTTATATTTCATAAAAATGTAATAAAAATGTTATATATTCATAAATTAATAAAACTAAATAATGATAAAATAAAAATAAATAAATTCAATAACACTCAAAGGTCATAATTGAGGAGGAGCTGCATCATGCAGCATATCTACATGTAGGACAATTGATTATATGAGTAAAGCACTGTAAAATGGAATTGAAATGAAAAAGATGTGTGCATGCCAATTGTTTTACACTCTCCCCATTTTTAAAGGTTTCATAACAAACTCTCCACTGCACTCTACCAAGTAAGAGTATTGTCTACAGAGAAGATCTCGACCGCATACACAATGGTGGCCCATCGTAGAACATCCATACCACACACATTAGGACCACTCCCAAGTGAGTGTTATACTACGTCGTCCGTGAGGACTCATCGTAGAGAATCCATATAACACACGTTATGACCACTCCCAAGCGAGTGTTATTCTATGGCATTTGCATATGAATGTAGGCATACTCTCCATACAAGAGTATCATCTACATAGCAGATCTTGAGTGCATACACAATTTCAGTCCTAGTGTCTGTAAGGACTCATCGTAGAGCATCTAGACCACACAGGTTAGGACCACTTTTGAGCGAGTGTTTAATCTACGGTATCCACAATTGAATGTGGGTACTCTCCTTGAGAGTAACATCTTGTAGGGCCATCCCTAGATAGTAAGGAAAACTTTCATGAACATAGTATTATACCTGCTATCCTCGAGAGAGGATAATATCGTTGCGAAGTGAATGTGAGTACTCTCCATGCAAGAGTAGCATTTGTAGGGCCATCCTTAGCTAGGAAGGACCACTCTCATGAACATAGTGTTATATCTTCCATCCTCAAGAGAGGATACTATCTTCCACAAACAAATGTCCGACCATAATAACTGTCATCCATCATCGATGTCAGTCTCATCATTACTCCCCCTTTCTTGGGAATTTTCCATATCATCAACCTGCTCCCTCTTTGTCCAAGGAGGGTCCATGTTTCTGACTTGATCTTCCTTTTTCAAAGAGGGTCCATAATTTGTAGTCCCATCACTTCTCCTCCTTACGAGGAAAGTCCTTCCAAACTATACCAAGCTTGTCGCATAAATAGTTGAACTTCATTCGAGATAGAGGTCTTGTTAGTATATCAGCAACTTGCTCATTGATACCCACATACTGGAGCTTGATGGCTCCGATTTGTACCATATCCCTTGTATAGAAGTATCCTATTTATATGTGCTTCGATATGTCATGGAACAATGGATTCTCTATCATATTTATACAACTTTAGTTGTCACAAAAATTTACTGTGGTGTCCACCTCAATGTCAAATATTCATGACATCAGCTTTTGAGGCCATATTTCTTCACAACAACGGTTGAGCAAGCTTCAATATAGTCTTCTTCAGCCGTGCTAAGAGCAACACTGGACTATTTCTTACTAAACCGTGAGATCATGGCGGATCCGAGACAATAACATCCACCTAATGTGCTTTTCCTGTCTACGACACTTCCTCCACAATCTGAATCTGTATACCCATGCAAATTGTAGTCATGAACTCTTCCACAGTACATTCCCAAATCAATTGTACCTTTTAGGTACATGATCACATGCTTTGCAGCTATCAAGTGAACCCGTCTAGGTCTAACTAGATACTGATTGAAGGTGTTCTTAGCAAAGCATATATCTGGCCTTATGTTCGTCAGATACATCAATGACCCAATAATATGTCTGTAGTGAGTCATGTGTACTATCTCGGATGTCTCATTAGACAACAACTTTAATTTGGTGTCCATGGGTGTGGCCATGACTTTACAATCCAACATATAAAAAAATTTCAGGATTTCTATTGCATACTTTCCATGATTCAAAAATATTCCTTCTGGCTACACTTCTAGCCCTAGGAAATAATGCATTAATCTAATATCTTTCATCTTGAATTCTTCATCTAGCTTCTTCTTGCAATCCTTTATTTATTTCTCATTTCTAGTCAGAAATAGATCATCCACATATAGTAATAGTATAACTGGTTCATCATCCATAATCTTCGGATAAGTATTAGGATCATCTTTACTCTTGGTAAATCCCATGCTTATCAAGAAGCTATCTATTATGCCATACCAAGATCTGGGAGCTTGTTTCAGTCTAGACATATCCTTTTTGAACTTGCATACATGAGTTTTTTTGTCTTTGACTTCAAATCCTTATGCTTGTTCGATGTAAACATCTTCCTCAATCACACCATTAAGGAAGGATTTCTTTACATCCATTTGGTGCAAGTCCCATTTCATCATGGACGAAAGTGCCATGATAGTTTTGATGGAAGTGTACCTTGCTACTAGAGAAAATGTATCTTCATATTCGATTCCTCCCTTTTGAGAGAATCCTATAGCCACAAATATTGCTTTGTACTTTTCAATACTTCCATCTACAACATTTTTTATCTTCTAGATACATTTTGAAGAAACCACACTCTTGTTTTCTAGTTTGGGAACTATATCGCAAACGTCATTCTTCATGATCAACTGGTATTGTTCTGTCATTGCTTCAACCAATTCTTCTGTGTAGCTTTCTCATAGTTGTTGGGTTCTTGGTCTATAAGATCACACATCAAACGTACATAACTAGAATATGGATTTAATCTTTTGTTGGTTCTTATGGAGCCTTCTGGTGCTCCATATCTTTCTGCTTCTTGTATGATTTATCTTACCCAAGCAGGTTTTCTCATTCAAGAGATATCCATAGTAGGGGGTTCTAGAGGCTCTAGCATGTCATGATCTTTTGATGCTACTATTTCAGGTGTTTGTTTAGCTTTTGTCCTTCTTGGAGGTACATCTTCTTCATGTACTTGTTCAAGCAGACACCTTCTAGATTTCTTAAGAGTTACCTCTTCATTGAAGGTTACATCCCTACTAATATCGATATGATGGAATCCTGAAATGTATATCCTGAAGGATTTGGAGACTTCATAGTATCCTACAAATATTCCCTTCTTACCAGAAGGATCCAATCTAGTTCTCTTCTCTTTCGGAATCTATACCTATGCTCGACAACCAAATATCTTGATATGGATTACTTCAGGTTTCTTTCCGGTATACACTTCCTGAGGATTCTTGAATTCAAAAGCACTGTGAGATAATCTATTTTGCAAATATATGGTTGTTCTTGCAGCTTCAACCCATAGGTTCATACGGAGGTCTTGGTCATGAATCACGGTCTTCAGTGCTTCAATGATAGTTCTATTCTTTCTTTCTAAAACACCATTTTGTTGGGGATTATAGGGAGTGGTTAGTTCCCTCTTGATTCCTACCTCCTTACAGAATGCTTCAAATTCCTTTGAAGTGTATTCTCCACCATTATCTGTTCTTAGTGTCTTGATTCTCTTTTCTAAATCTTTCTCTATTAAGGACTTGACATCCTTGAATTTCCCAAACACTTCACTTTTATTCTTCAAAAATTGTATCCAAGTCTTTCTTGAATAGTCATCAATAAATGTGACATAGTATTTATATCCACTTAAGGATATGGAGGGAATAGGAACACATACATCCGAATGGATTAGTTCCAACATACCTTTAGTGTTTGTGTCACTTTTCGGAAAGGGATTATGAATTTTCTTTCCCTTTTCACATCCGTTCTAGGTTCCCTCATGTTCGATCTTCAGGTCTAGTAACCCTGTTACCACCTTGCTCACATAGGGAAATGATTTGTAGTTGATGTGAGCAAGCATTCTATGCCACAATTCACTCAAGCTGGTAGTTTCATGGAAAATGGTTGTATATGGATGTCCTTTGAGCTTGTACAGTCCTCCTTCTTCTTCTCCAATGACTACAACATCTTCAAGTGTCTTACCCTTGAACCACATGAGTACCTATCCATATATAAAAGAAACTCTATATCCTTTCTTATCTAGAGCTGAGATTGAAAGTAGGTTATTTTTCAAACCTGGTACATACAGTACTTCCTTCATCTTCATGAAGGTCCCAGAGTCAAGCTTGTAGCTTGATTCACCAATATATTTGATGGGATATTGATATTCATCTGCCAATGATACCTTCTAGGAAGAGTTATTCTCTTTAAGATTTGACAGTGTTGTCTTCTTTCCTATCATGTGCTTAAAGGAACCAATATCAATAAGCCATGTATCTTCTTCAGGTGTTACAGACCGAGAGAGTGCAGAGAATAACACATATTCTTCTACATATTCACCTCTAGTTCTCTTTCGAGGTCTTTCTTCATTCTCATCTTCATCTAGATGAGCATGCTGCCTTTTATTGTTTTTTTTGTTCTTCAATGATGGACATTCTCTAGCAAGATGTCCTATCTTATGACAATTGTAGCATTGGCAGTTTGAGTAATCCTTCTTCTTCTTCCTTTTCTGGAATTTCTTCTTTCAAGGATTATGATTACTCTTCTTGAAGTTTGATTGATTTCTTTCCTTAGTATGGGTATCTAGAGCCTGATCATATTCTCTAAGAAGAGATTCTCTATTGGATACTCTAAATTATTGTTGTATGCAGTCTTCCCATACTATGGCGAACATCATAATTTCTTTTTTGAAACATTGGCAAACTAAAACGCAATTTGCCAACAGAGGTCGTGACATCGAATCCTATGGAT
The DNA here is from genome assembly GCA_001517045.1 of Pseudotsuga menziesii. NCBI lineage: Eukaryota > Viridiplantae > Streptophyta > Pinopsida > Pinales > Pinaceae > Pseudotsuga > Pseudotsuga menziesii. The sequence goes on from LPNX010014417.1 coordinate 100,969, forward strand.
GTACAGACTCAAGGAAATAACATTAATAAAACCATAAGCATTTTTATACCCAAACAGTATGCAGATTGCATAACCATTTCTAGACAGACCATTCTATACATCTAATATATGCAGGCTACGTTTTTAAGCTACGCCAAAAATCTATAAACAAAAAACACATACACTAATAGTGAGGTCATAAAGAACATAGCTACGACCTCGACCAAGTTCCAATCGAATAACATAGTCATGCTAATAAACCAAATCGATATCATGGGTTGTCATAGCCCTAGATGTTACAACACTATCCTTTTAAAAATAAGCAATTTATATATCAAATGCCAACTAAAGCTATCGCCGTCGTTGGGAGAGGCACATGCCATTCATGGCATGGCCTGCACCCATGCTGAGCCAATACAAAACTAAATGTTAAATACTCTGTTAAAACACAATCTCCATTCTAACGATAACACAGAGAATATGGTGGCTAGCCAATGGGATACAGCACCATTGCTAAAATGGAAAAGCCCATGGCATAACACCCATGCTCTAGAAGATTTCCTGACTTAAAATACAAACCAAACAAAAAAAGTGTTGAGTATAATCCTAAAACCTAAAACATTATTTATGCACAGAGTAATTTTCCACAGGCTGGAAGCCACGAATTGAACCCAGTAAGTCAACATTGTAAAACGTAGCATTTAAATTAACTACACAGTACCAAATCCTTTTACATAGTATAATCCATTATAAACCCTAAATGAAATCGTAGGAATTTCATACCCAAAATAAATTATAGTATTCATATAAAAACCAAAGCGCAATGTATTTTCATAGTGAGGCATGCAGTCCTCTTTTACAATAGTTAAGTATTAAAATGTTAAATGGCAAGCTGTGAGCTATGGCACCATGACAAGTAATAGTGCAGCCATAGCCTAAACAAGTGTCAACCTCTTAATGAGAGTCCATTTAAAATCATAGCAAGATACATCTTAAATCCCAAAGGCAGAGCCAACAAGTACCATCAAAACCCTAATTTACTAAAGAATTCCAACTCAGGAATGCACAGAACGAGAGGAGGCAAGTAAATCTTACTAGCAGGCTTACCATGGTCGTGAAGAAGAAATCCCAAATTGACAAGTGTATCTTGTTGAAACCTTGGAGCACCTTCACGTTCACCTACAGACAAACCAACGATGGCATGAGAAGCATACCCATGCCATGAAGGAACCAACGAAGCAAATGCATTTTACACAGAGCTGGTTTAAGCTTACCTACGAATCAATGGAGGTCACCTCACTTCTCCAACTACGCAGAGGCCATGCTAAACCAAAATTTCAAAACCATAATGCACAAACAGCGAATGCCAAGTCCTTTTCCAAGGGTTTTCACCAACCTCAATGGCATTAATGGCACCAGCTGGTGGCCATTAAAACCTCTATAAACCCCAACCATAGTTTACGGAATCGACGTTATATCAACCAATTCATATGCTAAAACCTTTATCCTATAGATTCGCCACCTTCATAAGTTAGCACAGGCTTAGTGATAATGACATGGTATTCAAACCATATTCTCCCCACATTATGGTATGCGCAGTCCTTAACACTATGATACAGTGTTTGCAATGTTTCCCTCAGCATCAAAGTTTATATTGTTATCACATGCCCTTTATGCTACTTAATATAGGTAGCATATGCACTTAGGGTTTTAGTCTACATATTGTAGTATTTAGGAATCATGGAAAATGTAGTATGCCATCATGCCCTCACTAGTAAAAAAAAGCATAATTTTCCAAACTCGTAACCAAGACAAACCTGGAAATTGGAAACAAGAGAAGAGTGATTAAGAAACCAAGAGATAGATAATTTACAATGGTAAGGACGGTAAGTAAATTCACAACATCTGGATAATTAACTAAGAAAGAAAATTAACGAACATAGGGCTTACCTGAGTCGTAAAAATGGAGCAGTAATAAAGTGCAAGGCAGAACTGGAAATATAACTAGGAACTAAATTGCATCAAGTAACCAATAATCCCAATGATGCAAGAGTGACCTGTAAGTCAATAAAGAAGGTGCCTTAGTTCATATGAACTAAGTAAGACTGGATAACAATTATTAACCTTACCTCTCATATTGTCATGGGAGAACGAGTCCCTCCACTCCATCACTTTGTTCCCATCAACAAAATTAAGTTACTTTTTATTAAATAAAGAAAGTACACTTGTGCAGGACCAAAGCAATGATCTATACAACTCATTAATTCACCGATGGTAATAACTAAGATAGATCAATAGCTTATATAACAAAATGGAGAAATAAGAAGTAACCAAACTAATAGTCACTGAATCGATAAGAGATTAACAAGACAGTGGGAAGATTTTGAGGAGATCGAAAGTATAAGTAGAACCTATGTTTCCGCATCAGTAATAACGATACCTTTTGGGTAGTTTTCACTAACCTATAATTTTTATTTTTATTTTAAAATTTTGGGGACATTACAAGTGGTATCAGAGCCTAGTTTCAATACTGAGAGACTTATGGACGCACCAGGCATTCACGCAGAGAAAATAAAGTATCATAAGTAATTTTTGTTACTAACAGAAATTTTTGCTGCTATGAAATTTTTTTGTGTTACAGGAAATTTTTTATAGTGTTATTTAGTTTATGAATACTGAGGAAGAAAACAGCTGGCAGGAAGAAATGACCACCCCCACTCCAAAAGTGAACTTGGTGGTCAAGATAAACTCTGATGTGTTGAAAACTTTGCACAGTCTTCAAGCTAAATTAAAAAGTTTCAAAGAAGATAGTCTAAATGAAAGAAAGGAAAAGAAAGCTATAAATGAAGCATTACTATGTAACATGACGGGAAGGATCCCGCAAGGTAAACCTACCTAGTCCACCAACAGATACAAAAGAGAACTGTACCATGAGTGGGCCAACAACCCAAGAGACGTAGAAAAAGAAGGTACACCTGAAGAAACTAAAGGATATCCTCATAGTCCTACTAAGAATAACTCACTTTATCCATGGAGAAAGAGGCAAAGAAGTGATGACAGTCTTCAAGGGGAGTTTCGAAAAATAAGAGCCCCAACCTATGAAATTGAAGTAAACATGGGAGAAAAGGCTAAAGAATGGTTGTTGGGAATGAGTAAGTATTTCTAGGTTCATAACTATTCAATTGTGATGCATGCTAGGCTTTCCATCTATAACCTAAATGGCAAGGCAGCAAGATGGTGGTGATATTTAAAGCACACCAAGAAAGATGACCTGTGATAAATAAGCTAGAAAAACTTCCGAAATATTTTCCAGGAGAAATACATGTCAGAAACATTACTGTCACTAAAAGGTAAAAGAGTTCCATGAACTTCACATGGGTCCATTACTATGGACACATTTATAAACATATTTCTAGATTTGGTGCATTATGTACCGTATATCGAAGAAGAGAAGGTGAAGATCTAGTAGTTCCTAGAATGTCTTCCTCCCAGTTTTCGAGACAATATAGAATTTGGCATGCCAAAGACACTGGATATTGCACTACATAAGGTCCAACTCTATTATGAGCATGGGAAGTTATGGCAAGAAAACCAGAACTATAACAGAGAAAAGTCTAGAAACTTTTCTCATAACCGCAAGCCTGGTTCAAACCCGCAGCCTTATAGAATACAAAATAACATCTTTCAAGCGATCAAGACCTTCAACAAAATTGGTACGAAGCCTTATGTACCAGCCCTTAATGGTAATAAGAAAGTGGTAAGTGTGTTATATTTTAATCATCATTCAAGCTAGAATTATATTAGGATATTTAACTGAGAGAATAACATGCACAGCAATAAACACAAGAGACAATAGACACATAGATTTTCCTTGGGGAAACCATAAAGGAGAAAACCCCGTAACTTCCTCCAAAGATAGAATCAACACCAAAAGTAAAACCTGAAAACATATAGATGATCTCCTGATAGCAGTAGTCTCTCTCTCTGATCCCAATAACTTCTCTCTCACTCATGTGTCCCAGTAAGTATGTGTGTGTGTGATAAATAAAGAAACTCACTCTCTATTTATATTCTTTCATTCACTTAATGTCCACTTTAACATGTTGTCCCCACTTAACAATTACATACTAGAGCCGACATCTCTAGGAGAGTCTAATAACCCTAGTGCCCCACAACTGTGGGGACTTTAACCCTTGATCAATAGGAGGGTTACCCACAGTGACTTTACATGACTTGTTTACATTACTGAATCTCCTGATAAGAACATCAGGGCATGACATGACTCAAATACATTACAGACACTTCCCAAAATAAACATCAAGGTACAATACATAAGATATACAAGTGAATACATTCTGAAGTTACAATTACATCAACACTCCCTCTTAACTAGGAAGGTATTCTCTTGAAACAATTTATCAACACTATTCTTCTTCTTTGTATCATCTAGATCATCATCGAGTCCTCTTTGTCTTCAATTCATCTTCATCTTGATCTGGATCATCACTAAATCTGGATCATCATCACTGGATCTAGATCATCACTCGATATGGATCATCATCACTGGATCTAGATCATCACTCGATCTAGATAATCTCTGCTAGATAAACATCACTAGATTTGGATCATCACTCAATCTGTATCATCACTGCTGGATCATCATCACTTGATTTGGATCGTCACTGCTGGATCATCATCAATGGATCTGGATCATCACTCGATCTGGATCATCAATGGCTTATCATCACTAGCGCGATCTGTTGATTATTATTGTCACAGGAAGTTCTATAGATCCATCCCTTTCTCATGTTGGTTGTAGGCCTAGCCTCCAAGTACGTCTTCATCTTCTTTATCACTTATATCTAACCCTATAAAAAGGGCCCCACCTAGCACTTACATCTGACCTCGTCTCATCAGAAAGGCATGTCAAGCACTCACATATGAACACGAGAGGAACACATCCACCATCATGTCATAATGTCCCAACCCTTACATTTGACCATGGGAGGGCCCAGCCTGCCCCCATGTCAGAATGGCCCAGCCCTTACATCTGACCATGGAAGGAATCAATCCTCTCACCATGTCAGAATTGCTCTTAGTCCCAAACTAAGGGTTCCTGGTAACTAACCAGGTGCCTCCATTCTCCCACATAATGGCATCATCCATTACATCTGACCATGGGAGGGCCCAGCCTGCCCCCATGTCAGAATGGCCCAACCCTTACATCTAACCATGGAAGGAACCAATCCTCTCACCATGTCAGAATGGCTCTCAGCTCTAGGATGAGTATTCCTGGTAACAGAACAGGTGCCTCCATTCAGAGAATGGAATTTAGCACTTATATCTGATCATGTAGGAACCAATCCTACAGTCACCTCAGAATGGCTCAACACTTAAATATGACCATGGAAGGAACCAATCCTCTCACCATGTCAGAATGGCTCTCATCTATAAGCTGAGTATTCATTGTAACTAAACAGGTGCCTCCATTCAGAGAATGGCATTCAGCACTTAAACCTGATCATCTAGGAACCAGTCCTGCAATCACCTAAGAATGGCTCAGCACTTACATATCACATGCGAGGAACCAATCCTCTCATCATGAAAGAATGGCTCAGCCCTTACATCTAACCATGGAAGGAACCAATCCTCTCACCATGTTAGAATGGCTCATGGACTCATCACTTCCCCTTGGAGGGAACCTCTATCTGGAGAACACCAAGCTTCTCCCTGAAGTACTAAAACTTCACTCTGGCCAATGCCTTAGTCAACACATCAGCTGTCTGTTCGTTCGTCACAACATACTGGAGCTTCACTGCTCCTCTCTGCACCATATCCCTGATATAGTGATATTTGATCTTGATATTCTTCAACTTGTCATGGAACACTGGGTGCTCCGACAACTTCACACAACTATGGATGTCACAATATATACAAGCAACATCTAACCAGAGATCAAATAAATCATACAGTAGATTTCTTAGCGATATTGTCTCACAACTAGCTGAACAAGCTGTGACATACTCTGCTTCAGCTATACTTAGTGCCACGCAAGATTGTTTCCTATTAAACCAAGAGATCGCACCTAATCCCATACTGAAGAAACACCCTGAAGTGCTCTTCCAATTGATGGCACTGCCTGCCCAATCTAAATCAACATAACCTTCAAGGTTAATCTTTTGATTTGTCTCATACTTGAGCCCATAATCAACTATACCATTCAGGTACCTCAAAATATGCTTTCCAAAAACGAAGTGAACATGTCTCAGATCTGTCAGGAATTTTCTCAAGGTGTTCATAGCAAAGCAAATATCTAGTCTCGTATTCATCAGGTACATCAAGGACCCAATCATATGATGATAATTCATGGCATGAAACAACTCTGATGAAGCAGCACTCAATAGCTTTAGGTTCGATGCCATAGGTGTGGCCATGGCCTTGCAGTCCATCACCCTGAACCTCTTCAAGATCTCTAATGCATACTTCCCTTGTCCCAAGGATATTTTGCCACACCTCCATGCCTAGAAAGTAGTGCATAATATCTAAGCCCTTCATCTCAAACTCCCAGCAGCATGTCTCCTTCTTGCAACTTCTATCAGGAACAAGTCATCAACATATAATAGGAGCATCACTGGTCTTCCATATTCAACCTTGAGAAAAAGGTTGGAATCCTCTTTACTCTCAGTAAATCCTAGAGTCACCAGTAAGATATCCATCATGTCATACCATGTTAAACCTCAAGATATTCTATAGTCACTCCCTCTATCTTTCGTACTCTATGCACTATTTTCGTGAGAAGCCTCGTGGTACGAATCTTGCCTTGTATCCAACAATGTTTCAATCTACTGCATGATGGAACTATGAACTTACCTTCATGTATTGATACTACATCCTAGACATCATTCTTCTTGAACTGGTATTCCCTTTCTTCTTGGTTACTTCTTCATAGCTAGAAGGTTATGCATCAATGATGTCACTGCATTCGTCATATTATTATTCCTCTTGAACTGTCATTACTTGTTCTTCGAAACAAGTCTCATCCTTCTTCGCTTGTAGGTGATTTTACGCGATCTTTCCTACGAGTCAAATGCATTAGTTGTATGGTTAGAAACAATTCATAAGGCATATTCATAATTGAAAATTATTATGCATAAATATATGATCATGCAACTATTTTATCCAATACAACATTCATCCATATCTCACAAAACTTTTCTAGATGCCTTCCATCTCTACCAGGACAACATTGAGATTGTGCACTAATCCAATATGTCAGCAAAGAGGTTTCATTCTAGATAAGTAGCAATGGAGAGTTGTATAGAACCATGAGCTACTTACCCATCACATGCATATTAGTAGTATATTGCCATTAATCAAAACATTCTATCATGTATAATACATCAACTAAATATAAACAAATGCATAACAAAACAATATCGTGAAATGACAATTGAATGCTTATCTTTATGTGTTTCGTGGGTAGACTCCTTCTTAAGCCTTCATCGTCATCATCTTCTTCATTCATCATTTCTTATCCAAATGCTAAGATGGATAAGAGGTTTTTCAAGAATTGAGTTCTTTATATTCCTCATCGCTTGAGGTATATTTTTTGGATCATGAGAGCTTTATCTTTAGTTTCTCCCATCTTCTCTTTTCTTAGTATGAGTCAACCTTCTTTTCTTGTGTGCACTCTTCCCAAAGTCTACTAAAGTTAATCACTTCCTTTCGGCACACATTCCTTGAATGAATGAATCCCATGATCCTAGGAGGCCATTTAAGGTGGCTATCACAACTTCTACATTCTCCACTTCTTCTTCTACTACTACAATTTGTTCTTTGATTTGAGAGACCCTCATAAAGTATGACTGTATGGTCTCTACATTATGGATATTCACATTCTTCAATTGTTTTCTCAAATTAATATTCTGATTTGTGTTCTTCCCTTCAAATAGCTTTTTTAGAGAATCAAACATATCTTTCGGTGTCTTTAGGGAAGACACTTGTGGTATAAGGTGATCTATGATTGAATCAACAATGATCTTCTTATCCTTAACCAAGTTCTTCTTATGTAAGGCTTTTAGCCTCATCTCCCTCTAGAACTGGAACCTCTCTACTTATGTAGGTGTCGAATTCATTTTCTTCAGAGAGATCATATACTTTCATGCTTGGAAGTTGTCAACTTCACCAAGATTATCATCAAGCTGATGTGATAGATCATTTTGAAATGAGAACCTCAAATGAAAATAGCAAGAGATTAGATCTTACCGATTTGAGGTGTCCGTCCTCGTTCTCAAGTTGGTTGATCTAGGGTTCGTCAAAGAAACCCTAATTTTAAAAACTTGGAATGTTTTAGATCTGATTGGCTAGAAAGAGATACCTATTCAAGGTGATCTATCCAATGTACTCCTTTTCTAAAAACAGCGGATGAAAACTCCTCGAACAGGAATCCTTAGTTTTCCAATTTCTTCTACAGAAATTCCTGATATTGTTTCTACGGTATCTCTGATACTATTACTCCTCTAGGTCTAAAACTTTTCATTGAGGTATCCTTGCCTGTGCCTATTCCAACACCATATTTTTCATTACAATTGGTTTCACCAATTGATACTTATGATTGTTTTCCCAAAGTGACTTGTTTTAGGACTGTTCAGCATAGCAAAGTTGTACGGACGACCACATGTTAGTGTTTCATCTTCAGGGTCTGAAAATTCTACCACAAAAAGTACAGTCTGTGCCCTTTATGGAAAATCTTTATAAAATTTAGTTGGACCTTTTTATCTTGTGATATAGCAAGTCTCCCCAGGTGTCCTGTTTAGGGATGAATCATGGAAGAGGTTGGAACCGTTCCTTGGAGGGATCATATATCCTAGAATATAGAGAATATGAGGCTGAACTTTGGATACAGTGTGAATCAAGAATTTATCTTTGGCATGTGAAATTTGCAACTCCTAAGAAGTCTCCAATTCCAAGATATAGTGAATGTACCAAAACTTATCATTTTTAGTATTTTAGGGTTTTTTTGGCCCGGGGTCAAACTAGGGTTTGACTTTCCCATAATTATACCCAACCAAAAATATCAACCCAGGTCTATAAAATTTGATTGTGATTAGGAGAGTAATCCTATGTCAGGATCACCCAAAAATTCTTCTTCTGTAAGAAGCCCTAATTTCTCGCATCAAAAACTGAAAATGCTCAAAATCGAATTTCACTTCGACAGAAAGATGTGCCCTTCAATGGAGAGTCAGTGTAACATACTTTTGATGATGGATTATGTAGAGAGACCCAAAAAGTAGGAATCCCTACCTTCTGCAGCTGCACAATGTATTCCTCTCAGGTTAGCTCTGATACCATTTTATATTTTTATCATCATTCAAGCTAGCATTATATTAGGATCTTTAACTGAGAGAATAACATGCATAGGAATAAACACAAGAGACAATATAAAAAAATATTTTTATCGGGGAAACCATAAAGGAGAAAACCATAAAACGTCCTTAGAGATAGAAATAGCACCAAAAGTAAAACCTGAAAACATAAAGATGATCTCCCAATAGTAGTAGTCTCTCTCTCTGATCCCAACAACTTCTCTCTCACTCATGCGCCCCAGTGAATGAGTGTGTGTGTGATAAATAGAGAGGCTCACTCTCTATTTATATTCTTTTGTTCACTTAATGTCCACTTTAACATGTCAGCCTCACTTAACAATTACTTAGGCTAGAGCCCCTAATAACCCTAGTTCCCCAGAACTGTGGGAACTTTAACCCTTGATCAATAGGAGGGTTACCCACAATGACTTTACATGACTTGTTTACATTATTGAATCTCTCGATAGGAAAATCGGGGAATGACATGACTTAAATACATTATAAACACTTCTCGAAATAAACATCGGGGTGCAATACATAAGATAAACAAGTGAATACATTCTGAAGTTACAATTACATCAACAGAGTGGAGCCAATGCTACCCCTTTAGTGTTCAAGTGTTGGAAGTGCAATGGGTTGCATTATGCCCGAGATGGTAAGAACAAGAACAATGGAGTCTTGCCTAACCTCCAAGAAGAACCTACCATTGAGGATATAGCAGGAACCCTGCGAATCTATTGTTATACATCAGAATGGCACCTCTCCGTCTGAGTACCGACTTTTCTTATGTTGGCACACAAAAGGAAATTTATGGATTGAGGTTTGCCCAGAATACCATAGCTTGGCTTATTATGAAATACATTCTGCCTCTATCCAGCTAGTTACTTTGCCATTTTTGCCATATTAGGATGTATTCGCGACTCTATTTATAGACAACTTGCGCATCACTCGCGAGTCTCCCTTGTAGCAAGTCGCGAATCCTTGTATTTGCGGGTTGCTCTTCTATATAGTCGCGAATCATTCGCGGGTTCTACTGCAGACCCGCGAATGTGTCTCTTAACATTTAAATATTAAAACACGCATTAACTAGAGATTAGTTATGTCATCTAACTGAATTTCCTTAACTGCTGTAACTTCTCTAACCTTCGAACTACCTTATTTTCATCCATATAAATAGAGGTAGGGAGGTCCATGAAAGGGGACTTGAATTTTTGCATTGTTATGCTGGCGGAATCGGGACTCTCTTTTCCCACACCTTTGCCTTGGAGGTCTTCCCCTTGTGTTGCAGAGCTTGGAGGCTAATTTCTTTGGAGAAGAGAAGCAGCAGAATCAGATCAAGGTTTTGTGAAGTGCCAAACTTGAAGAGAAGGTATACTTGTACTTGTTTTCAAGATTAATAAAGATGTGATGTCCTTCTTCTTCCCAAATCATTGTTCAATGTGTGATTGAATCTCTGTTTCTGATCATATGATGATGTTATTCAGATCATTAGTTCATGTTTATTTGATTATCATTGTCTTATATGTGGTCATAATGGTTTGAGGAAGGTATAATTCGTTTTGCAGGTCTCTTGGAGCGAGAGGAGCAAGAAGAGGATTGAAGAGAAAGCTTGGACCAGCCTTCAGTTAGTCAGGTGTGGACCTTTCTCATCTCTGAACTTGCCTGTATTTACTTGCTAAACATTGTGCGTCTCTCTTTCAACCCCAGTACATTGATGGCCTCTTAAACCCTAGCCATAGGATGCTTTCCTTTACAACAGAACTGGCGACTCTGTTGGGGATAGCCTTATCTTTTTGAGGTTTTTCTCTTGATTTCTTTCAGCTTTTGCATTGTTTCAGGTCTTTCTTGCCACTTAGGAACACTTTATAAGTCTGATAGCACACTTTCCCTGCCTTCTTAAGGTGGTTTTTTGACCTTTTTGGGAATTTTTCCACCCATTCGCGAGTTGCTCTACTGAACAGTCGCGAATACTTGCTTGAATTCGCAGGTTGTTGCACTAGACAGTCGCGATTCATTCGCGAGTTGCCCTTATAGACAGTCGCGAATGCCCCTGTAAACAGTGTTTTTTCCTCTTTTTGTGAATTTTCTTCTGTTTGCAGGCTGTTGGGTAGGTCTTTTAGGGTCCTTTGTAGGTGCATGACTCCAGGGAGTTAGTGTCATCCCTTTTGGTTGTTCTTTATCTATGTGGTAAGCCTTTTTATAGCATTAGGGTTTACTCTTTGCTCTTTCACCTGTCTCCTTTGCTTGGTTTGTTGTTTGGATTATGTGATCTGCGGTTGATTTCAGAATCTTGTTGGTGCTGGTTTATTTCTTCTTTGTTTGGTTAACTTCACCATTGCCAAACTTGTTGACTTGTCTCTTATGCAAGCCTTCCTTCCAAGTAGGGTTTATGCTGACTTTAGCTCAGTCTAGAGTTTGTTTGGTGGTAGTATAGCAGAGATCCTTTTTCTTTTGTTCTTGTTATCCGCTTGCTTTGCTTTGTACGTATTTTTTCTTTTGCATTTATAAAAGAAAATTAAAAAGAACCTATACTTGCTTTTGCTGCTTGCCTCCCCCACCTCTTTCTTTGGTTTGACCTTGTTGGACAAGGTACTGAGCAGCCTTTGTTTGTAGGTTTAGATTGATACTTGGGACTTGTTGACCTTTGTTTATGTCAGTCTTTTTGCTCTGTCTTTTCATTCCAAAGTTGTTGGCTTATTTACCTTTGTGAGCCTTCCTTTCAAGAGAAGTTTATATTCAACTTTAGGGACACCTAGGGTTTGTTTGTGGGGTGTAGAGTAGTTGTCTATTTGCTTTGCTTATAGTTCTTGCTTGCATTAGTTGATAGGCTGATTTTTCTTTTGCATTTATAAAAGAAAAATACAAAAACATATGTTTGCTTTATATGCATGTAGATTAGGATTTTAGTCTAGATTGCATAGCATTTCATTGTTTTTGAAAAATATAAAAAAGATTTGATCTTTTTTGGCTTTCAAGTTTTTTATTTGAAAATATAAAGAGAATATTTTTTGCTTTTTTGCATTTTATTTCTCTTTGCTTAGTCATTTTGTTTTAATTTTGAGTCAAAACACCACATAAGTTTCATGCCATTTACCCTCTAACTAAAAACAACCCTTAAAATAAACGATATAATTTTAAAAATTACTAGTAAGTTTTATTTTATAGGGTCATACACCAACTAGCTTAGGCTAGACTTGTGGGTTAGGGTGTTTCAACTCCCCACAAGTGTTAAAATTTCAGACGTAGTTGGCCTATCACTAGGTAAATCCTTTTCTACTTTGATTGTATCTGGGAATCTCCTCTCAAACAGGAGTTAAGCACTAGGCCACGTGGAGGCTTGGACAGAGGAGATAACCCTCCGAATCCTTGTCAAAACGTAACCCAGGACTTTTGCGCATCTGGGGATTCTGTCCTAGACAGAGTTTTGGGCTCAGCTACCCTGCCCATGCGTACGAGTTCGGCTGACGACTGTTCCCCCAGACTGTCAATTTAGTTAAGGTAGCATTTAGTCTCTTTGACATCTAGGGTTCATACACATGTAAACCGGAAGGTTATTTCTGGTTGACCTTAGACGGACTTGGAAAGTAACCCTTGTGGAAAGTGCAGGAGGGTGGTGGGTGATTCCTTCACTTGTGCCTAAGAACCCCTCAAGGATGCCAAGTAACTGTTCATCATCTTTCTTCTGGAAAGTACATCTTATACCTGTTTGTTTGTTTGGGCTTTAGGAATTTTTAGTGAGTGCTATGTGGTTTGTCTGTACTTAGTGGGCCTTTAGGTGTCTGCTTTGTAATATTGGTTGATCATCAACCTCAAACTTCATCTCTTGTTTCGAAACTATGGCTAACACCCCTTCGAACACCAACCAAGAGATCCCCATGCTGGGAACTCCTTGTTCTATTCCTCTCACGAGGAATGTTGGTGTTCCCTTGATGGCCACTTTGAATCTTCCGGGAGTCACCCTAGGGCTACCAGTGTGGTTGTTTTCCACTCCAACTGTCCTGAATGCTCCTGATGCTTCTCAAGTAAGCTCTTTATATCAAGGGCATCAAAACACTGTCTCCCCTTCACCTGTAGTTGATTCTACTCCTCCTTCTACCTCATGAGGTGAAATTACTGATACTAGTAACCGTCAGTCTAAAAGGAGTAAAAGAAGGAGAAATAGGAAGAAGACACATAAGCAAGGGGGCACCCATTCAACCTCTGCAAGTCAAGTTGAACATGACACCTTAGCCTCTGTTGTTCATGCTGGGGGCACTCATCCAACCTCTGCAGATCATGTTGGATCTAAGCACTCAACCTCTACAAGTCAATTTGATCTTCACAATATAGCCTCTGGTGTTCACGCTGGTGGGATCCTTCCAACCTTTCCAGGTCATGTCAGATCCAGTCACTTAGCCTCTGGTTTTCACGCTGAGTGCACTCGTTCAACCTCTGGTTTTCAAGTTGAACCACCCCATCCAACCTCTGTTGTTCAAGTTGGATCTATCCATCCAGCCTCTGGTGTTCACGATGGTGGGATCCTTCAAACCCTTCCAGGTCATGTTGGATCCAGTCACTCAGCCTCTGGTGTTTACGCTGAGTGCGCCCGTTCAACTTCTGGTTTTCAAGTTGAACCTTCCCATCCAACCTCTGTTGTTCAAGTTGGATCCATCCATCCAGCCTCTGGTGATCATGCTGGTGAGATCCTTCCTACCTTTCCAGGTCATGTTGGATCTAGTCTCTCGGCCTCTGTGGTTCATGCTGAAGACAATCTGTCAGCCACTGTGAGTCATGTTGACATTGTTGAAAAGACTATCCGTCCAAAACACAAGCCCAAGTTTCCTTGTAAGATTTGTGAGGGAGACCACCTTACTTATAAATGTCCTTCTATTGTGGAGGTGCGAAGAGTTTGGATTCATGGTCATCCCATTTTTTAACATTCTGAAGTCTTTCAACAACTGGCCTCTCTTAGTGAGGTTGGATCCAGTCACTCAGCCTCTATAGTTCATGCCGGGGGCAAACTCTCATCCTCTGCTTGTCATTTTGAGAGAAAACAATCAGCCACTGCTAGTCATGTTGACACCGTTGAGAAAACTGGTCGTTCGAAGCATCATCTTAAGTTCCCTTGTGTGCTATGCGAGGGACATCATCTTACTCATCTGTTCCCTGCTATCGCAGAGGTACGAAGAGTGTGGTCCAAGACTCATGGATTTTCTTCTCCTGAACACCTTATAGTTTCTCAACAACCTACTCAACCTTTGGTTGATCAAGTGGTGGAACAAATCTCAGATTTGGTTGATCCCACTCTTCTTTCGGAGAGTGATCCCCATGTGATTGTACCAATGTCATCTTTGGTCAATCCCACTCTCCCTTCGGAGAGTGACTTTCATGAAGCGGTTGAATCGATTCCATTGTCGATCAATCCCACTCTTCCTTTGGAGAGTGAAGTGTCTACTAGTCACATTTTCTTCACTGCCAGTTTAGAACTTACTGAAGAAGGGGGCACTGAACTTGCTTCGGATCAACCACCACCAAGCTCTCGGATTACTTCCTTTGATTGGGATAGCCTAGTTGAGCCGCTCCTTCCTTCCGTTGCACCTTTCTAGATAAAGGTCAAAGTTGAACCTTACACTATTGCTCATTGTATTGTTGATGAAGGAGCCTCAATTAGTATTTTGTCTGCTCATGCTTGGCGAGGCATGGGATCTCCCAGCCTTGTGTCGAATGCTAGTCAGTTACTGGCGTTTGATAGAAGAACTTGTGTAGACTTGGGAATTCTTGCTCAAACACCTCTTACTTTGGGTGGGAAGACCGTCTTAGTTGACTTCATGGTGATTGAAGACCCCTTGGACTTTAATATGCTCCTTGGACGTGATTATGTCTATGCCATGCAAGCTGTGGTGTCAACATTCTTTCGTGTGATGTACTTTAATCATGGTGAAGAAATTGTCACTATCGATCAGTTGGATTTTCTTGATCCTTCTCCTAACCCAACTAGGGACTAGGTATTTCCTTTATTGATTCCCAGTGTTTCTATAGACACCACCCCACCACAGGTGAACTATGTGGCCTCTCGTCCTTTGTGATCAATTGCTACTAAGAAGGAGTCTCTGTTTTCATGCTTACCTTCTTGGGACTTGGTCCCAGCAGTTGAACGGGTGAGTCATCCTATACATACTATAGAGCCTTCTCTCTACTCTATTGATCCATTTGAAAGTTTAGACATGTGTCCTATCTCGAATGATCTCCTTCCTTTGGATGAAGTCTTCCTAGAGTCTTTAATACAGTCTGATCTTCTTTTGGATGTTGTTTCAGTTGTGACTAAGTCTAACCCTGATTTGCCTAGTAAGCCTGACCTTTCTTCTTATGTTGGTCTTGTTGAGTCTTTTGACTCTTCCTTTGAACAGCAAGTTAGTGATCCTGATGAGTTTGAATTTTCTTATGAATTTTTCGACTCCTTGGATATTGAGTTTGTTCCTACAGACTCTCTCTCCCTTGTTGATTTTTGCTCTTCTTATGAGGTTGATCTTATTTATTATAAACCCTCGAGCCTTGGTCCTATAGAATCTTCTTCGGTTGATTCTTCCTTGACTTTACCTTTTCTAGAAAATAGCAAATTCACATGTGTTTTTGCCAAAGTGACCCACATCAGATCATTTCTTTTGAATATGATTATGATGTTGTTGTTTCTTGGGGACGGATTTTTTGTTGGATTCACAACTGTTTACTAGCCTCACCTTGTTGTTCAAGCTGTAATTGCATTTGCATGTGCCCTGCTCGCGCTTATGAGCCTAATTCCGGCTTCCACACTTTTAGCTCGTTGTATAAGCCTTGATTTTTGTTCTCGTCATCACTAAGCCTTGCATCATTTTGCCTTTGCAACTTGACACCCTTTACCTTGAGGAGACATTCCCTGATTGTCCTTATCTTGCTCGATTTCCTTGCATTATGCATAGGTTTGTTCCTTGCGCTTGGAACTAGTTTCGCCTGTCTATGACACTCGTCTCCTCGCATTTAGAGCATTCTTTTTGCTCTCCTTCGAGCTAGTTAAAAACAGTAAGGAGGCCGTGAGTTGACTTTTTCGGACTCATTAAAACTTCACAGGAAATATTATGAGTTTCTTTAGGCCTAGGTTTGACTCCTCAAAATAGACTTGACTGTCGAGTAAACTTGTCCGTTCAGGCTCGTTAAGAATATGTGAATGGGCATCCACATTGGTGGTAGGTTATCTCTTTCTTGGACCATGTGGAATAATACGAGAAAGGATCACTCTCCTTTCTTCGGAATTGAGAAGAGTATTCTCAGGCATAGGTTTATCTCTTTTCTGGACATGAGGGACTAAAATTACAGAAAAGGAACCCCTGGTATGAGCTTAGTTTTCTCTTTTTCGTGCTCTGGACCAAAACATGAAAAAGATTCCGAGTGTACTTTATGTCTTTGTCATGCTCGTTAAACCCTAAAGAACAAAGCATCGATTTTATTGTTGTCAGCCCCATTTCTCGTAATCAAATGGATCTTTCCGAGTGATCTTGCCTTCCTTCACACTCGTAAAACTCGGGTTGTATATGCTGCTTTTGAAAGAGGATTGGGTAGGTGGTAATTTAACCTTTTTCAAACCTTCCTGACTAATTACTAAAAAGGTGCGCCTTTTCTTCTTCAGAAGTTAAGAGAGTTCTTCTCTGGTTTGTTTTATACTTTTTTGGCCTTAGGATACTAAATTGTACGAAAAAGGACCCCCCTGGAGTCTTCTTTGGAGTTTTTAGACTCTCTAAATTATGAAAACACCGTCGAGCATGTACTAGTTCAGGCTCGTAAAATCCACGAATTAGTGCTTTATCAAGCATTCTTCTTTCTTTTCTTCGAGCTTGTCAAAAAATGAAGATGGTCCCGAGTTTGCTTTCTTGGACTCATTAAACTTTTACAAGAAAGGAAGGGAAGGGGAGATTTACTTCCATGTCTTCTTTTTACATCATGGCAACAAGTCTTGTTTCCTTGAACAAAGCACCAGTTTTGAGTTTCTCAACAGTTGGGTCCTAGTCTTTTGACCTTATCCTGATTCAGAGTTTTCTTACTCCTCCAGTTGGTCTCTTTTCCAATTATATGGGGAATCTGTCAATGTCTCCTACATTGCAGATTTGTTTCATTTTGTCCTATTTCGTGTCAAAAGTTGCCTAAGTCACTTTTGTGTTGTGCTCCCTGTTCAAGGATTAAACCTTTGTCGGCCATTCTGTAGTTGCCTTGACCTTTTGTGTCGGCCATTCCCTGGTATCAGTTCATTACATCATGTCTTTAGTGGTCCTTTTTGTGAAATTCAGTACCAATTCCATATCCAATTAGTCTTTGATTTACCTCGTGTTGGATGATGAAGGATGCCTTAATGCCTTCCTTCCAACGGATCTCTTCCTATCGACTGCAATACATCTTGCTCTAGGGATGAGATTTAGAGTTTTATGACAGTACCTTGGGAATTGTTGTCATCAATGGCAATTTCCCTCGCTATTGGGTAGTTGGGAATACCTTAATGTCTCCTACTCGATAGATTCTTCAAGTGTTCGACTTCAAGTCCTTGTAATCACACTTGTTAGAATGTACTAGGTACCTTGGGGACCATTTTCATTAATGGTAGTTTCCCTCGCGTTTGTTAACGATTTTCATTATTGACCGGTAATAAAACGGATTCCTCCATGTTCGACTTCAGCTCCTTTATTCGCATGGTTAGGATTCGTACCTTTTTTGGGCGGTTTGGATTGAAGACCTTGGGCCGACAGTAGCATCCTCATTTTTTGCTATTTTCGGAGTTGTGCAAGACCTTGTTATACTTTATATGACATTTTGCTGAGACATAGATCCACCTTGTATTTTTGTGGCTATTATCGATTGTTGAGCATGGATCCACCTTGTTCATTTGTGGCCATGGCTCCTTTAGATTTGATATGGTGCCTTTTTGCATATTGAGTGACCATGATAGTTTCATCAGTTATACATATGTTGGATCTGCCTGTATCTTTATGGCGATGTTTTGTATATGGACGTGTATGTTCCAGAGATCAGTTTTTCTGACATTTATCTCTCTTACAGGTACCTTCACTCGAGCCTTTTGATCTTGGTTTCTCTGCTCTCTCCATACTCAGATGTTTCCTTTATAATGTATTTCGGCTATCGTCTTCTCCTCTAACCTCACACATTAGGGGGCATTTGTTATACATCAGAATGGCACCTCTCCGTCTGAGTATCGACTTTTCTTATGTTGGCACACAAAAGGACATTTATGGATTGAGGTTTTCCCAGAATACCATAGCTTGGCTTATTATGAAATACATTCTGCCTTTATCCAGCTAGTTACTTTGCCATTTTTGCCATATTAGGATGTATTCGCAACTCTAGATAACTCGTGCATCACTCGTGAGTCTCCCTTGTAGCAAGTCATGAATCTTTGTATTCGTGGGTTGCTCTTCTATATAGTCGCGAATCATTCGCGGGTTGCTCTACTGCGGACCGGCGAATGTGTCTCTTAACATTTAAATATTAAAACACACGTTAACTGGAGATTAGTTATGTCATCTAACTGAATTTCCTTAACTACTGTAACTTCTCTAACCTTCGAACTACCTTATTTTCATCCATATAAATAGAGGTAGGGAGGTCCATGAAAGGGGACTTGAATTTTTGCATTGTTATGCTGGCGGAATCGGGACTCTCTTTTCCCACACCTTTGCCTTGGAGGTCTTCCCCTTGTGTTGCAGAGCTTGGAGGCTGAGTTATTTGGAGAAGAGAAGCCGCAGAACCAGATCAAGGTTTCATGAAGTGCCAAACTTGAAGAGAAGTTATACTTGTACTTGCTTTCAAGATTAATAAAGATGTGATGTCCTTCTTCTTCCCAAATCATTGTTCAATGTGTGATTGAACTCTGTTTCTGATCATATGATGATGTTATTCAGATCATTAGTTCATGTTTATTTGATTATCATTGTCTTATATGTGGTCATAATGGTTTGAGGAAGGTATAATTCGTTTTGCAGGTCTCTTGGAGCGAGAGGAGCAAGAAGAGGATTGAACAGAAAGCTTGGACTAGCCTTCAGTTAGTCAGGTGTGGACCTTTCTCATCTCTGAACTTGCTTGTATTTACTTGCTGAACATTGTGCATCTCTCTTTCAACCCCAATATGTTGATGGCCTCTTAAACCCTAGCCATAGGATACTTTCCTTTACAACATCTATGCAACATTAGATGGCCGACACACTGACCATCAAGCTACAATGGTCGAGATCGAAAGTAAGAGCTTGAACATCTCTGTTTCAATACTTATTGATCCTAGTTCTTACCCGAGCTATGTTGCACCTAATATTGTTGATTTATGCAAGTTAGAAAAAGTAAAGCATGATAAACCTTAGCTAGTATAGTTAGCCACCGGTACAAAATGGAAGGTTTCAATTTTTTTTTTAAAATGTGAAGTAAACCTAAATGGTTTCCTTACTAAGGTAAACATGAACATCCTACCTTTAGGATCATACAATATTATTATTGGCATGGATTGGTTGGAACAACACCATGTCATGCTCGATTGTCTACACAAATCTATCTTGTGCACTGATAGTCTAGGGAACCAAGTGAAGGTTCAAGGCATCCCAAAGAAATTTTCTATGAGACAGATCTCTTCTTTATAAGCAAAGAAGTGTATTAGGAAGGGTTGCAAGTTATTTGTGGTGAATATCCAAGACGTAGAGTCTGATAGAGAACAACACATAGAAGGCTTCCCCGTTCTTGGATAATTCAAGGACGTGTTTCCTGAGGAAATTCTTGGATTACCTCCAAAACGAGACCTAGACTTTTTCATTGAACTGACCCCATGATCAGTTTCGGCCCCCAAATCCACTTACCACATGAGTGCACCAGAATTGGTGGAACTCAAACTGTAGCTGCAAGAATTAATAGAGAAGGGCTATATCTGACCCAATGTGTCCCCTTAGGGAGCACCAATTTTTTTCATAAAGAATAAGGATGGTATGATATGTATTTGCATTGATTACCATCAATTGAACCAAAATGACTATAAAAAATCCATTACCCGCTCCCTAGGAACGATGATTTGTTCAACTAGGTGGGAGGAGCCAAAATCTTTTCAAAGATTGACCTGCGACCAGGGTACTATCAAGTACGGATCCGAGATGAAGATATTCCAAAGACCACCTTTCATACAAGGCACGAGCACTACGAGTTTGTAGTGATGCCATTCGGGTTGACCAATGCACCCGAAAATTTTATGTGTATGATGAACAACATATTCATTAAATATCTGGATAAGTTCGTACTAGTCTTTATTGATGACATTTTGTTTTATTCCAAGAATAAGGAGGAACATGAAGAACACCTTCGCATAGTACTTCGGGTGTTGATAGAACACTTGCTTTACTCTAAGTTTAGTAAGTTTGACTTTTACCAACCACGAATACAGTACCTAGGTCACATCATATTCAAGGCAGGAATAGTTGTGGACCCGAAAAATATTCAAGCTATAAAGGATTGGCCTACCTAGACTAGTGTGACTGACATTAGGTCCTCTTTGGATTTATCAGGGCATTGTCGAAATTTTATTGAGAACTTCTCGAGAATCGCTTGCCACATGATGGATTTGTAGAAGAAAGAGAACAAGTTCTTATGGAATGACAAGTGTGAAGAAAGTTTTCAAAAGCTTAAGCAGCTTTTTATGACCGCACCAGTGTTGCGGATTGTAGATATTGATGAGGATTTCATGGTATGCATGGATGCAAGAAAGGAAGGACTTGGAGGAGTCCTTTTGCAAAACGATCATGTGATCTGTTATGAATCGTAGAAATTAAAAGAGCATGAGCAGAATTATCCCATGCATGATCTTGAGCTAGCGGCCATTATCCACACGCTGAAGATGTGGAGGCACTACCTCATGGGAAGGAAGTTGCTTATAAAGACTAAAAATATGAGTCTAAAGTATTTATTCGATCAACCTAATCTGAATACAAGGCAATCCAGATGGTTGGCTTTCTTGAGTGAGTATCACTTTGAACTAAAGCATATTAAGGGCAAAGAGAACAAAGTTGCCGATGCTTTGAGGCGATGAACTCATATGATATATGAGGTGACACTGATTCAAACTGATGAATATTTGCATGAGAATATTAGAATGACCAAGAAGGTTGACCTATTCTATGCAGAAATCTTCAAGAAGGTCCAAGAGGACCTGTTGTTTCAACAAAAGAAGGAACACAAGGTGGATGAATCCGGGCTACTATGGTCCAAGGATAGATTGTATGTTCTAGTTGGAGGTGACATTCAGTCTAGCATCCTCACAGAATTTCATAGGGCACTCTACTCGGGGCAGCCGGGATATCAAATGATGATATATTCCATCAAGAGACACTTTTTCGAGCCTAATTTAAAGGCCTACATTGCAATGTTTATTGTGAAATGTCAGGAATGCCAACTAGTTAAATATGAGCACCAGCATCCTTCAAGATTTCTATAGCCATTTCCCATTCCAGAATGGAAATGGAAGGTTATCAGTATTGATTTTATTACTGGCTTGCCGAAAAGCAAGAAGCAAAATGATTCCATCTTCGTAGTCATTTATAAGCTATCAAAGGAAACACACTTCATATCCATAAAATCGACCTACAAGGTCATGAACATTGTCGATATATTCCTAAAAGATATATTGAGATTACATGGGATACCCAAAGTAATTATCTCAGATCAAGATGTTAAGTTTACAGGAAACTTTTGGCGATCTTTATTCTCTGGATTAGAGACACAACTAAAATTTAGCACTGGTTGTCATCCATAGACAGATGGGAAGAATGAAAGAGTAAACCAAATTGTTGAATACATGCTTCGAATGTATGTCATGAACAACCCCACAAAGTGGGAGAATTATCTGCACCTTGCAGAGTTTGCATATAATAACGGGTATCAGGCTTTTGCCAAGATGAGTCCTTTCGAGGTACTCTATGGACAAAAGTGTAGTACCCCCATTACTTGGGACATTTTAGTGGATCAGCTCATGTTAGGTCTTGACCTGTTATTGGACTTGGAACATTTAGTTACAAAGGTCTAGGGAAACATTAAAGAGGCACAAGACCATCAGAAAAGTTATGCGGATAAAAAAATAAAAGATAAAGACTATCAAGTAGGTGAGCATGTCTACTTGAAAGTGAAAGCAAAACATAGCTTGTTGAGCTTGGGTAGGTGTGGTAAGGTAGCACCTAGGTTTTGTGGACCTTTTGAAATTCTGGCCAAGAAAGGATCGATGGCTTATTAACTAGCATTACCTACGCATGTAAGAGTTCATAATGTTTTCCATGCATCTTTATTAAATAAATATGTTTGTGACACTAAGCATGTCATTGATTGGTCATTATTATAGGTGAAACCTGAGGGGGAATTTTTTCTTGATCCTTTGCATATATTGGAAAAGAGAGAAGTGCAGCTTCAGAAATGCACTGGAGTCCAATTGAAAGTGTAGTGGAAGAACTTTGAGGTCGATGATACTACTTGAGAGAATGAGGCCACCATGAAAAAGGCTTACCCTGCCTTGTTTCATGATATCATTCAGAGTCCCTAAAACACCAGGGACGGTGTTGTACTAAGTGGGGAGGGATGTAATATCCCGAATTTTGGACCTACCATTTATAAGCATGAGCCTATTAATCATGATGATTATATTGATGTTTTATTTTATATTAGGTCAAAGACCCCACTTCACATGAACATTATGATTTCCTTTGTATATTGGGCGTAAGCCAATTGTTGATGATTTACATGTATATATATGTTTTGTGTTGGGAATGGACCCTAAAGCACAGGATTTATGAAATGTTTTGTGTTAAGAGTGGATCCTGAAGCACATGATCGATCAGATGTTTTGTATTGAGTGAAAGACTCTGGAGCACGTGAATACTTACATTTTGTGTTGAGCATAAATCTTTGGGACACATGAAAATATAATTGGAAATTTTGGGCATAAGCTTTGGAGCATTCCATGTTGATGTTGAGCATAAGTTTTGGAGCATCAAATCTTTGGCCATTGTATAGGTGTATCGTACAAGTAGATCCTAGAATTTAGTGTTGAGCGAGAGCTCTGGAATTGTGCACTATGTTTGTAAATTCCTGTTATAAGCGTTGAGTATGGGCTCTAGTAAGTGCTAGGGGTTACTAAAAAGATTTAAATCACCTCTGAGTGAAAATGACTCGAGAATAATATTGATCTCATCATACTTATTTTGAAGTGATTAAATGAAATTTTGAATTTCTGTATTCTCATCAAGTACTGAAGAACTACCACGCTATACGAGGGAAATCCAACATGCAACGATGTTTAGAGTTTCCTAGCCTAATATACATGAGCCATCTATCTACTTGACCTTCATAAATAAGTGTCGTTAAGTCTAAGGATCATGACACATGATGCCCGGAGACATTTTTTAACATGTATTTTAATACTATGTATGTATAAAGAATTAATTACGATGAATTAAATAATTGAATAAAGAAAGAAGAGAAGCTCCACCAATTATTATTTATTATTAAAGGATTAATAAATAGTGAAATGTCTATGAAAGACTAACTAGGAAATAGCTAAAAGTTTCTAGGTTAAGAATTGAAAATTACCCCAATAAATTACGATTTCTTGGTTTAACTACCCCTTTGACTCAAAATACTTTCTATAAAGACTCAAGCCAAGAAAAGGTGTGGGGTTTTGATTTTATCTTCGAAAATTATTACTCTGCCTATTTTTGTCTCTCAAGTGTTTTTCCTGGAGAACTTTCTCCTGCAAGGAAAAGAGGACTGATTTAGAACTGAATACTAGTTAGGAAACCCTACCTTAAGAGCTCTAAGCTACTTGCATGTTGGAGTCCTGCTCGGGGGGATCCGGACTAGAACCAGGAATGGTTTTGAGTCATGGTTGAGAGGAACGTGGTAGTTCCCAAGTGATTTGGTCATCAAACAGAGGTTAGATCTGCATTTAATAGTTAATGCTGGTTATTTAAGTGTGTAGGTGCAACCATTGACAAAGATTCAAATCTAG
The DNA here is from genome assembly GCA_001517045.1 of Pseudotsuga menziesii. Taxonomy (NCBI): domain Eukaryota; kingdom Viridiplantae; phylum Streptophyta; class Pinopsida; order Pinales; family Pinaceae; genus Pseudotsuga; species Pseudotsuga menziesii. The sequence continues at coordinate 125,350 of LPNX010014417.1, forward strand.
GTATGAATCCCTTGAAGGCCTATTTCATTTTCTTCCTAAAGATTCATTTTTGTTTATGTTAAGTAATGGCTGCAATATAATCTCTAAACCCTAATGGTTAAGTTTTAGGGTTAACAATCTCCTAGGGTTTGTATTCGCAAATTACTAATCATATGTTGTTTATGTTCAGGGTTGCAGCTCTCATAAATGTTCCTGTATTAACAAGGTTTTTATCTTAGTATTATGTTTTTACCTTTTTCTCTATATTTAATATTCTGCTGACATATTCCATTTGTCAACAGAGGCTTGCCCTGAATTTTAATAAAACTAGTTTAGTAGAATTTAATTAAAATATTAGTTATGTTAACTAATACAAGTTTATAATTTAAACTAGATCTACTAAGGACATAGTTCATATAATAAACAAGATAAAAAAATTATTAAAGACCTTCTAAGGTCTGCTCCACATAATCATTTTAAAAACAAATTAATTATCACAACATTCCATTTAATAAACATAATCATAATTAACCAAACAGAGAAGGCATCATGACCATCCATGTGGTCCAAGATCAAACCTCTGTCTTAATATATAAAATCTACAGTGAAAATCACATCCATTTAGATAACCCAAATGTTTAATTCACAGTCATATGATTACTGTCATTCCTTATAAAAACATAAATTGTTTAAAGGTCCCATATAAATCTACACACAACCATCGCATCACATTAAACATTGAATAACTAAAAAACAATTTTTCAACAGAGATAATGACATTGAATCCTATGGATGTTCACACTCAAGGAAATAACATTAATAAAACCATAAGCATTTTTATACCCCAACAATAAGCAAATCGCATAACCATATCTATACATCCCATGCTATACATCTAATATATGCAGGCTACGTTTTTAAGCTACGCCACAATTCTATAAACAAAGAACGCGTGACACTAACAATGAGATCATAAAAACCATAGCTACGACCTTGGCCAAGTTCCAATCTAGTCACACAATCACGCTAATAAACCAAATCGATATCCTTGGTTGTCATAACCCTGGCTGTTACAACCCTATCCTTTTAAAAATAAACAATTTACATATCAAATGCCAACTAAAGCTATCGCATTAGTTGGTAGAGGCACATGCCATTCATGGCATGGCCTGCACCCACATGGATCCAATATAAAACTAAAATTTAAATACTCTGTTAAAACACAGTTTCCATTCTAACGCTAATGTAGAGCATATGGTGGAAAGCTAATGGACTATGGCACCATTGCTACAATGGTGCAGACCATGGAATAACGCCCCAAGATCTAGAAGCTTTCCCAACTTAAAATAAAAACCAAACAAATGCAGTGCTAAGTATAACCCAAAACCTAAAACATTATTTATACACAGAGTTATTTTCCACAGGCTGGAAGCCGCGAATCGAACCTAGTAAGTCAACATTGTAAAATGCAAAACTTAAATTAACTACATAGTCCCAAATTATTTTATACAGTATAATCCATTATAAATGCTAAATGAAATTGTAGGATTTTCATACCCAAAATAAATTACATTCTTCATATAAAAACCAAAGCGCAGTGTATTTACACAATGAGGCACGGATTCCTCTTTTACAACAGTCAAGTATTAAAATGTTAAATGGAAAGCTGTGAGATATGGCACCATTACAAGTAATGGTGCAGCCATGGCCCAAACAAGTGCCAAACATCTCAACGAGAGCCCATTTAAAACCAGAGCAAGCTACATCTTAAACCCCAAAGGCAGAGTCAACAAGTACCATCGAAACCCCAACCTAGTAAAGAATCCAAACTCAGGAATGCCCAAAATAAGAGGAGGCAAGTAAATCTTGCTAACAGGCTTACCATGGCTGTGAAGAAGAAATCCCAAATCGACAAGTGTACCCTGTTGAAACCCCCAAGCGCCTTCATGTTCACCTGTAGACAAACCAACGATGGCATGAGAAGCATGACCATGCCATGAAGGAACCAACAAAGCAAATGCATTTTACAAAGAGCTGGTTTAAGCTTACCTGCGAATTGATGGAGGTCGCCTCCTTTCTCCAACTGCATAGAGGCCACACCAAACCACAATGTCAAAACCATAATACACAAATATTGAATGCCAAGTCCTTTGCCAAGGGTTTTCACCAACCTCGATGGCATTAATGACACCAGCTGGTGGCCATTAACGCCTCCATAAACCCCAACCATAGTTTATGGAATCGACATTATATCAACCAAGTCATATGTTAAACCATCTATCCTATAGTTTCGACACCTTCATAAGTTAGCAAAGGCTTAGTGCTAATGACATGGTATTCAAACCATAGTCTCCCCACATTATGGTATGCGCAGTCCTTAACACTATGATATAGTGTTTGCAATGTTTTCCCTTAGCATCAAAGTTTATATATTTATCACATGCCCTTTATGCTAGTTAATATAGGTAGCATATGCACTTAGGGTTTTAGTCTAAGTCTTGTAGTATTTAGGAATCATGGCAAATGTAGTATGCCATGATGCCCTCGTTAGGAAAAACAAGCATAAGATTCCAAACTAGTAACCAAGATAGAACTACAAAATGGAAACAAGAGAAGAGTAATTAATAAACCAAGAGATAGATATTTTATAATGATAAGGATGTTAAGTAAATTCACAACGTCTCAATAATTAACTAAGAAAGAAAATTAGCAAACATAGGGCTTACCAGAGTTGTAAAAACAGAGCAGTAATGAAGTACAAAGCGAAACTGGAAATATAACTAGGAATTGAATTGCGTCAAGTAACCAATAATCCTGATGACACAAGAGTGACATGTAATTCAATAAATAAGGTGTCTTAGTTTGTATGAACTAAGTAAGCCTACATAATGAAGAATAACCTTACCTCTAAGATCGTCATGGAAGAACAAGTCCCGCCACTCCATCACTTTGTTCCCATCAACAAAGTTAAGTTAGTTTTTATTAAATAAACAAAGTACACATGTGCAGGAGCAAAACAACGATCTATACAACTCATTAATTCACCGACAGTAATAACTAAGATATATCAATAGCTTAAATAACAGAATTAATACATAAGAAGTAAACGAACTAATAGTCACTGAATCGATAAGAGATTAACAAGAGTTTAATTTTTTTGTCAAATTTTGAGGACATTACAATAAGAATTAAGCATTAAAATGGATATTAATTGAGATAAAAGAGGTTTCCATCCCAAGAAGGCTAGAAGGCTAGAATAGAACCATAAGAAGCATCTCATCTCTTGGTCGAGAAGGAATCAAAGGTAGATGTCCCCAAATAAATCATTTACTTGAGAAAATAGTCATTAATTGCAGGGAGACCAGCTATAAAATTCTTCACTCGACTTCAGAATGAATCAGGGTAAATACATTAACTCAAATAGACCACAGAAGACGATATTGAATGTTGGCATGTTGAAAGTGATAACACATGATGAAATTATGGCAAGGAGAGGTTGTCGATAGGGCATGGAATTCATGGGAGGCACTGGAATATGTTGGCCATGATGAAGAAGAGGAATAGTTTGTGGATCATGACTGAATCATGTGCTACCACCACTAGCGATAGATCGGGCCAGCTGCAATTATCGAATAGAATTCCTTGCCTGCTGCCAGTGGTTGATTGTTTCCATGATTCTCCTCAGTCTGCAAAGATAAAAATGATGTGGTGGTAGGGACATATTGTTCCTGCCAAGATGCAATTGTCCAAGGGGATTCCTTATGTGCTTCTAGTGGTTGTTTGTATCGACGACTCTCCTGATCTTATAGACCAGTAACATCAAATGGAGCAGACAGAGACCATGGCTTAACTACAGGCTACTATGCCAGGAAACACATATAATTTGAAAGCCTTCCCATTGCACGTTGGGTACAACCTCAACATCCTTCGAGTCATTTTGGTGGGATATGCGCTTCCGGTCCTCTTTAACTTGTTATTGTGAAGATGGTAGCATGTTAAATGGGTCTGGTATCTGTGTCTTGTGTGGAAGAGACCCGTTCTACAAGTCAAAAGGAGATGTGTAATTTTTTCTGTGCTCATTCAATTCTGACATTAAAGACAATATTGAATGTTTACATGTTGGCATGTTAAAAGTAATAACACTTGATGAAATTATTGCAAGAACAGGTTGTCAATAGAGCATGGGATTTGTGGGAGGAACTGGAATATGTTGGTCTTGACAAAGAAGAGGAATATTTGTTGGATTATTTTTAGGATCTCAAAAATCTTTGAAGTAAACGGTGTGTTAAAAAAATCTAGTCAGAAAAGGGCCAAGTCATTGGTTGTTTAGCTAACACCATTGATTAATTATGTAACATGTTATGCTTGAACATTTTGTAACACATAAGTCAATTTTTTTTTAATCATTAATAATTCATCTCCTCAATAGGTTTTAGTATCAGCCTCCGTACCATAGTGGTACTGGAATTGCTTTGTAACGGTAGTGGCTTACTCAACAACATTGGTGGTAAGAATTGGGACATTGCTATTAATATACACATAACCCTAGTTTATGTAGTCATCTAACCCAACAAATTATCCCAAAAGGAACATCGAAGGAAGAAAGAGGATGGAATATCTAACCATGAGTCTTGCATTGTATCATTAGTGGGTCATCGTTGAATGCTCCATTTGACTAACATTCACTTGGAATATATTTCTTACCAAACCTGCTCAATCGAAGGCTGTGAAATATGAGTAAATTGAGTGCGAGATGATGATACTTTTTTATTGATGCCACATTTGAATAAATATAACTTTCATGAGCCATAATCACCCACTATTCATTAGAGGAAATTTCAATTTGAAATGGTCCTTCCAAAAATAATACAAATACCATGTCATCATGTATTAGCCAATCAAAATGCTTTAAAATTCAAAAAGGGAGCACCTATTAAACAATTGTTTAATATAAATTTGGGGATAGGTATCATAAAAAAAACTACATTTTTTGTTCGTATTTTTGACATATCTCGGTGTGTTTTTACTCAAATTTCAATTGAGAGAGCTCATTGGACGCGGAATTGAATTTTGCATCCAACGAGTACCCAATCGACATACTTTTGACAGGCCCTGCTACCCCAAAAACAAGAAATACCTGAAACAATGTGCTGATAACATCATCATCACATTTTTTCAGGTATTTCTCAGTTTTTGGGTAGAGGTGCCCATCAAAAGTATGTCGAGTGGGTACTCATTGGATGATTCTGCATCCAATGAGCTCTTCGGATCGAAATTTGAGTAAAAACAAAGGGAGATATGTCGAAAATACGAACAAAAGAGTAGTTTTTTCTTTTCTTCCTGCAAAATTAATAAATATTATTTTATTATTTTAAGTATTATTTTATTAATTTTCCTTAGGAGGCCCATTTTGAGTTGAAATTTCCTCTAATGACTAATGTGTCAAAATCAAGCCCAATAAACAAATAAGAAAAACATAACTTAGTGTGGATCATGGAAAATGAAGTTGCAATTTGGAGATTGAAATTATAACAACAACCATTTGGAGATATTGTTACATGCAAATTTTAAGTTTGGCTAAATATTTAATATATAAGACTAAATGTCATTAAATTTCATAAAGATGTTTGGAGCAATAAATTGTTCTGCACGTTTCGCTAGAATGTTTTCCTAACAATTGCCATAAGGTAGTCCCTCTACAATTGTATGGTTGTTCATTCGTGTGTGAATGAGCATTTCACAAATGGGTAGATGCATGTAGAACAAATGAAAGTGCTATGAGTCTTATGGGTTCCTAGAAATAGATCAATGCTTATATCAATGTTAATAATTCCAAGGATCAACCTATAGATATAATGGCCTTTATCCATAATCCATGACACACATTTATTAAATGGGAAAAGTCAACATTTTCTTACACGATAGAAGGTATATTGAATCAAACCATTATTTTTAGTTATTTATTTGAGAATCTATCAAACTAATATTTTTATTATTTATTTCAGAATTCATGAATGGATGAAGGACTTGGAGTACGACAATTGCTACCCCAAGACTCTTTCATGGGAATTAGGATTATGAAAACATTCAAAAATGTGCGGAACACGTTTATGAACTAGTATCGAGTCATGAGGATATTGATAATTTGATATATTTTGGATAACTTTAGGAAGTGTTAGTTACCTATGAATTAATTTTAATTTGGAGCTTAATAAAAGTTATTTAGATAATATGATCTTTCATTAAAAAGACTTCAAAATGTTTGTATGGAGATATAAATATTTCTATCTATTTATTCTCTCATGTATGCTCTTAACTTTATGATATAGGAGACTTTCAACATTATGAAGATTATGTGAAGATTATGTCTAGAGTAATTTAAGTGTAAAAATGTCCTAGTTACGTGAACAATGTTTTTATGTTTTAAGCATGTAAATCCACATTTTAGCTCAACCAATTAGATCACCTTTATAAAAAAAATAGCACGTATCATTGTTGAAAGAATCTCTAGAAAGGAGTCACACAAGGGTACACATGCATATAAAAAGGATATCCACCAATTGTAACAATCCTTATTGTGTATATTCATCAAATGCAAATGTTATGAAATAACTAGTAGAAAAATAGGAAATGTAAGCCATAAAGAAGAATCTTCACTTGTTTGATCAATGACTAGCTTAACTAATTTTTGCATGCACACCTTGTCCTCAACCAGTGAGTGTCTCCACTATTCAAAATAACATTTGGGAGGACAACTTTGCACCGAACCAACCACTAGCAAAATGATGAATGTTTCCCCCCACAAATCCCTCAATAGTTAACCGTATGCGAGACTATATTGTTCGTTAAAACTCTTTCCTCTACTATATGAATCTTAGTTCCACCCTCTCCTCATCCTTATAACCCCTCTTAATAAACAAACACACAAGCCAAAATAAGCACAACAAGAATAAAAGAGCATCATCAACTAGTAAGATTTCCCCTTCCCCATTCTCTTGCCCCATTTTATTTCTTAATTTTCATATTTATTTGAAAGTTCTTACATTGTTTCTTCATTAGATATGTGTTAGTCATGCACCTAAATTAAATGATAATGCACATTTTCCTCTTTAAATCATTTGTATATTTCTTTTTCTAGCAGAGTTTTTTTCGTCACAATGTTAATGCACCTTAATATTATATTTACCAAAAGTTATAAGTGATTACCAAAACTTTAATCTATAAAGAAAAAGAGATCAAATTTCTTGAGTATACTATTTTTTTAAAGACTTCAAAAAATTGAATCTGCTTGAAAACCCATTTTTAAGACCTCATAAAATTGGATCCTACTTTAAAAACCCAAGTTCACTGCAATCTAATTTAGTTATAAGAAAATTGGAAATCTATATTAGTTATAAGAAAATTGGAAAGATCTATATTAGTTGTAAGAAAATTGGAGATTAGAGTTTCTAGCCTTCATCCCATTCGATCAATTCGTAGGATGGAGCAATTGAATCCATATTAAAGCCACTCTCCAACCCACAAATGTAAGCTGTAGTAGAATATGTTGCGATTGGTGATTACTTTGGAATGCCATGATTGCATAAATAACTACCAGAAACAATAGACGGTGGAATATGTGACGAGTCCCTGGCACGATGTTAGGCTAACTATTAAGTTCTTTAACTCGATAGAACAAAAAGATCTCGATATTTTATTAAAATTTTGTTTGTAATACATAGATAGCGTCTAACTTCAATATCACGTTATGTGTAGGACGGCTTTTGGCGAATGAGAAGCTCTAGTTTGTGATTGAGACAGTTGCGTTATTAGAAGTCAAAAGGGAAACTTAAAAATAAGTCAGCGAGCAGAGCAACAACACTATAATTTATAAATATTTAAATAAAGAATATTTATGGATGATTAAATATTTCATTAATTATAATTTGTAAAATTCTGATAACAACGTAATATATTCATAAATTAATAAAAGTAAATAATGATAAAATAAAAATAAATAAATTCACTAACAGTGCAAAGGTCATAATTGACGAGCAGCTGAGTCGTATCTGCATGTAGGACAATTGATTATACATCTCATTCAGGTTTAGGGGTGGCTTTAATGAAGCCTTTTCTTCCTTATATATTCTAGCCAAGGTTTTAACAAGTTGTTAGTAGAGCATCATAACAAAATCGCATTGGTATACTATACCAAAGGACCCCAATGATGTTGAAATGAAATCTACTCTTACTAGTTTTTTCATTTTTACTATTCTTCATTTATTTCCTCCACTCCAAGCACCTACAATTTCAATCCATAAACAATAGATTCATAGTCCATGCATTTCACCAACAAATTTTCCCTCCTAAATTTAAAGGATAGCATGTGTAAGAGACCAAAGGTTTCTTTGTTTCTTACATCTCACAAAATAAGTGCAATGAGTGCTATCTAAATGTAATTTTATCAATTTTCTTAAATTGCCAAAATTTTCACAAAAACCCTTTTGATAGTTAAGATGTTGAAAAATGATAGGCCAATGTAGTCTAATAGAATTTTTTGTCTTAATCATCAAATGATCAAATGCTCCTCAGAGAAACCTCCTACAATAAATAATGAAAATGCATAATAAAACAGAAATAAGAGAAAAGTGAAGGAATTTTATTAATGGTAGGCCACTTTGAGGGCGGGGGGGGGGGGGGGGGAGGGGGGGGAACCTCATTTGACCAAGATCAATACAAATAACTCTTGGATACTTCATTTAACTCAACACTTACTTATACACTAAGTCTAATCAAAACAAATATTACTCCCCATGAATGCCAGATAATACAATATACTCACATGATGACTTACAAAGCATGTGTCCAACAAAAATATACATAAGAAAGTAGAGAGAAGGGTTGACATGGGTTCCTAACATCCCCTCCCTCTTAGAAAAGCTTTGTCCTCAAATATTTAGTTGTGGAAATTGTTGTTGAATCTCAAGGAGTTAGTCTCATGTAGTGTCCTCTTGTTGCATGTTGTGCAACTGAATTAATGCCTCTATGATGGATGAAAAGTGAAGATGACGAGTAGACATATCGAGGATGGTATCCATCTTAAAAATGATGGATTCTTCATTATCCAATATTGGTAAAATGGTTTGCACTCTTATATTGGCACCAATAACTTTCTTTAGACAAGAGACATGAAATATGAGGTGAACGTGAGAAGAGGGAGGAAGTTCCAATTTATAACGAACAAACCCAATCTTGTGAAGTACCTTATATGGCTCATCGAACTTGGGTTCCATCTTATAGTTCCCTTTGAGTTTCAGGCACAGGGAATTGGCCATGTAGAGCAATATCTTATCACGTCCATTCATAAAAAGGGGGTTTTAATTGTGAAAAATAAGGTCAATATATTGTAGGTATTGGGGGGAAACGAAATAGGGTATGAGGGGTTTATATGTATAGGGGGGGTATAAAAAGGGGTTTTTTAATTGGAAATATGTATTTGGAGGGGGTTCAACAAAACGTTTTCTGTAAGTAATTATCAATATCTAGTGAAATTAGGGTTATGCTTTAATATCCCATGAATGAAAGCTTAAGCTACGGTATCCGGTTGGTCGGTTAATAGTCGAATCTGACTTTCATAGTGAATGATAAATAAGAATAATATATTAGATGATGAATATTACAATGATATATTGGCCTTAAATATGGCTTGGACACATGACGATGAGGAGATGCCTCTTTTCATATAACTTAATTAACCTAACTATTAATTATTTAATTATTTAATTATTATCTTATTTTATGTTCGTTACATTGCCACTCCCTTTAAGGGAGCTTTGTCCTCAAAGCTTGAGTATTTCCTAATGTCATCCTTCATTCTGAATCGGTGTCAGTATTATAATGGAATGATATTTCTGGTGTAGAGACTTTCTCGTCCTCTCCATTGGTGATTCTATAATGTATTGTCTGATTGTTCCTACACTTATGGCATGGGGTCGAGTCATCACCGCATCGAAAACATATGATTTTCTTCTTTTTCTATTATCATATTAACTGTTAGATGACTTTGATCTATTTTCCATTTCATAGGAATATGATTCAGGTTTGCGGCATTGATTGTCTGATGACCAATGTAATATCCCGAATTTTATACCTAACACTTATAGGCATGTGTCTATTGATTATGATGATTATCTTGATGTTTTATTTTATATTGGGTCAAAGACCCCACTGCATATGAACATGATTATTAGTTTTATATATTGGGCATAAGCCAATTATTGATGATATATGTATGTGCTTGTTTGTGTTGGGCGTGGACCCTGAAGCACATGATTGACGAGATGTTTTGTGTTGAGCAAGGAGCTCTGGAACACTTGAGTGATTGATAAATTGTGTTGAGCGAGAATCTCTTGAACATGAAAAGATAATTGTATGTGTTGGAAATAAGCCATGGAGCCTTCCATGTTGATGTTGAGCATAAGCTCTGGAGCATCGAATCCTTGGCCATTGTATCCCTAGGTGTATCATACAAGTGCATCCTAATATTTAGTCTTGAGTGAAAACTCTCGAATTGCACTATGTTTGTAACTTCGTACTATAGGCATTGAGTATGGGCTCTGGTAAGCGCTAGGGGTTACTGAAAAGAATTAAATATCTTCTGAGTGAAAATGACTTGAGAAAAATATTGATCTCATCATACTTATTTATATTTGATTAAATGAAATTTCAAATTTCTGTATTCTCATCAAAGTACAGAAGAGCTACCATGTTATACGAGGGAAATCCAACATGCAAGGATTTTTAGAGTTACCTAGCCTAGTAGACCTAATCCACCTATCTACTTGAACTTAATGAAGAAGTGTCATTTAGTCGAGGGATCATTGTATATGATGCTCGAAGAAAAATGTTAAGAAGTGTTATAATACTAGGTATTTTATACATAGTATGCATAAAGAATTAATTATGATTTAATATATAATTAAATAAAAGAAGGAAGAGAAGCTTCATCAATTATTATTTATTATTAAACTATTAATAAATAGTATAATGCCTATGAAATTTTAACTAGGAACTAGTTAAAAGTTCCTACATTAAGTATTGAAAATTACTCTAGTAATTAAAAAAAGTTTAAAACAAGAAACCAAGGTTCTTGATTTAATTGTCCCTTTAAATAAAAGAGACTGCGAATAAAGATTGAAGCCAAGCAAAGGCTTGGGGGTTCTGATTTTTATCTTGGAGAATTATTATTCTACTTGTTTTTTCTCTCAAGTGTTTTCCTAGAGATTTTTCTCCTACAAGGAAAAGCGGATTGATTCATAACTGAATACCAGTTAGAAAACCCTATCTTAGGAGCTCTAAGCTACTTGCATGTTGGAGTCCAGATCGGGGGGATCCATATTAGAACCATGAATGGTTCTGGGTCATGGTTGGGAGGAACGTGGTAGTTCCCAAGTGATTTGGTCATCAAAATCAGAGGTCAGATCTGTCATAAATTGATAATGCTGGTTATTTAAAAGGTGTACAGGTTCAACCATTAAAGGAGCTTCAAGAAGATAAGTTATAGGTATGAGTTCTTAGTATGTCCAAGTTCATTTCTAGGAAAAATGTTGGTTGCTTTATGTAAATGCTTATATGGGCTGATGCACAGTCATGGACTCCTTTAAAGACACTTTAGATGCCACATAATATTGGAATAAACAGAAAACTCTGACTTTAGGTGAAAATTAGGGGTACTTCCCTAACTTATTTCAAGATGCAGTGAAAAGAGAAAAGATAGGTAATTGAATTAGATTTCATAATATATAGCATTTATGCAAAGAAAATGTGTGCAAATGAATATAAAATTAGTTTCCATGAAAGTGGGTTTTCAAATTTTCAGCACATCTTAACATATATGTTTGTGTGGGTGCAACAATATATGAGGTAAATGATGTGAATTTGGGATAAAATATTGCAAACATGTAAA
>LPNX010014417.1:142272-151766 GCA_001517045.1 Pseudotsuga menziesii
GGTCTAGTGCAAACATTTTGGCATGATAACACTAGGCCTTCTTCTAACACGAAGGATGTGTTAAAAAATTGTAGGGGTTCTAGAAACAATGAACCTCGTGTTAAAATTTATCTTGACATGACACAAACTGAACTGTTCGAGATGTTTAAAGTTTCCCACGTAGAGCCAAGGCTCGGGAAAATATCTTTTGAAAAATGCAAGCCTTGGTATGTTAGAATCAATACCATCTAGAACACTTGTTGTTGTAGACACCACATAGATTTTGGCCTATATTACCATACATTTGCACATATATGTCGTTTTTTGCATCCTAACCATGTGCAGGAATGCTCGGGTACAGTACCACCAATGTCATCCAGATATTTCATCCATAGCATAATGTGTCCGAGGAAAGATGGGAAGACACATTACTTAAAACAATGTGTAGACGGTTCTTGCAACAATTGTGGTGGGCTATCATTATGGTATGATTGCATCCATGAAAGTGAAGATCAAGCATTTGGGAATGCAATTATCGAGAAGCAAAACTATCAGTATGAGACATATCAGCTACATGATCGGAAATAAAGTAGGAAGATTAAACTGGTGACTTAATAGGTAAATTTTTGAATATTGACATATTAATATTCATGTACACATTTTTTTATGTGGTTTTATGACATATCAATATTCATGTACCAGGGGTGAGTATGTGATTTTATTCTAGAGTTTCGTGGAAAGATCCAACCGTACATTCAACATGTCGATATGACACAGTGGCAAGATGAGCAATTCAGAATATGCCAGGACACCTTCCCTCTCGGAACAATACTATTAGTGGTTGACTTTGCGGAAAATTACACCCTACAACCACAAAATGAAATTCAAAGTCAATACTATCACTCAGAGTAGGTGAGCATAATGGTTCATATCACGTATCGACATGGGCAAGATAGAAATGAACAGAAACGTCTGATACTGAAAGAAAGTCACTTCTACATAAGTGATGACTAGACCCATGAAATCCATTACGTGCAACATTGCTTTAAATTATTTTATGATCATGTGATAGCTATGGATATACCATTTTATCGTCATTTCATTTGGTCAAATGGTTGTGCTGGATAGTTCAAGAATGCATGTGTATTTGAATGGTTGTGTTTGTTGCACATGAAATAGAAGGTGCCACATGTATGAAACTCCTTTGAAACTGGTCATGGAAAAGGAGAGCACAATGGTGGTTGTGCATGCATTAAAACTGCCCTTCGAAGGGAAGAGATGAAGTTTACAGGTGCTCACCTTCAAGACGTTGCATCTATAGTCGAATGGTGTGCATCTATCATGGGAGAACAAGCAACAAGGAAACACTTAGTGTGAAGAATATTCTGGGAGGTGACAAATGTGGACTGATCACAAACACATCGGGTGAACACAGTGCATGGAACTCAACATTTTCATTCAATTAGAAGCTCAGACAACTTGGCCCTACAAATTTGGACAATATTGAAGGCTTACTTTTGCAGTGCCTATAGCATCGGTGAATGGGATGATTGTGAGGATATGGATACCATTGATACATGGGATCGAGTGACACTTGGCACCAATTTCAACGAGGTTAATGAAATAGACCATTTGGAAGATGATCAGACACATATTTCTATAGACTATGATCACATATCGGATCTCATACAAGCAGGTACATGAGTAATACCTGAATAATAAAATTCATTTATGTATTGTTTACTCAAACTATGTATAATTTAATTTATGTAGAAATTAGAAATGCAATATCTTATTTACAAAATGTATTGTTAACTTGACCTATTTCCTTTCACAGGTCAGATATATGTAGTGGTTGCCCCAAAAAATAATGAATGGGGTTCTGACTATTGGTTGGCACATTGCTTAGAGGGGAAACAAACCATTCTCGAACCTCTTACAGATGATGAAAATATTGAACTCGCAACCAGATCGATGGTTATAAAAGGGGAGTACTTGAAACTTGTAGCACAGCAGAAAATGATGGTCGGGTATGTATATCAGGATTATAGACCAGGAGCTATTGTATACCACTTCACCAACCTAGTATTTGGTATAAACATCAAGCTGCATACACTTGGTCACAACAATAGGTCACATGTATGATACTTGCTACCTCATATAGAGCACGAAATATTGATGGACATCATTGGCACCAGAGACGATCTAGATGGCCTACTTGTATGAGTGCATTGTTAGGTGTGTTATTTAAGCTTTAAAGTGAATTCTGAAACACAATTTCAATTATTTAGCCTTACTTTATTACCAATGTAATAAACCTATGACTAATAGATACCATTCACAGACATGCTATTATTCAGAGGATACTGGAAACTATAAACATGATCGTACAACCTCGGGTGAGTTATCTATAAATTATGTTTGCACATTTTCATTGGGTTCTCTTTTCTTTCTTATGATGTTACTAATGTCTAGCCTTTTGTGTGCCTAGGATACAAACACCATCTACAACACATTGGAGGCACCAAGAATGGTGTCTTTAGACACCAACAAATAGAGCTCAGAAAATAACAAGCTCTAGAGTTGTTGAAATTTACATTTTTTGATGTTTTTAGCTTAATATACATTTAATTACATTTCCATGTACAAATCAGAAACCAACTAGGCTTACAGGATCACCAATACTTGCATGCAACAACTAGGCTTTCATGAACACCAATTTACATGCACCAACTAGGGTTGACAAGGTATGAGATGGAACTAGGGTTTACTGAGCAATTTGCAAGTTAAGAGAGAGATCTAAAAACACATGGCCATGTACAAATCGGAAATCAACTAGGCTTTCCCGAACACCACTTTGCATGCTATCACTAGGGTTGACAAATAATGAGATGGATTAGTGTTTAGTGAGCAATTTACAAGTTAAGAGAGAGAACTAGAAACACATGATCACCAATACTTGCATGTGCCACGAACTAGTCTTTCATGAGCACCAATTTGCATGCACCAACTAGGGTTGACAAGGCATGAGATGGAACTATGGTTTCGTGAGCAATTTACAAGTTAAGAGAGGGAACTAGAAACACATGATCACCAATACTTGCATGCACCAACTAGGCATTAATGAACACCAATTTGCATGCTATCACAAGGGTTGACAAATAATGAGATGGAACTAGGTTTTAGTGAGCAATTTACAAGTTAAGAGAGAGAAATAGAAACACATGATCACCAATACTTGCATGCACCAACTAGGGTTGACAAGGGATGAGATGGAACTAGGGTTTAGTTAAAAATTTGCAAGTTAGGAGAGGTAACTAGAAACACATGATCACCAATACTTGCATGCACCAACTAGGGTTGACAAGGTATGAGATGGAACTAGGGTTTAGTGAGCAATTTGGTAGTTAGGAGAGGGAACTAGAAACACATGATCACCAATACTTGCATGCACCAACTAGGATTTCATGAACACCAATTTGCATGCACCAACTAGGGTTGACAAGGTATCATATGGAACTAAGGTTTAGTGAGCAATTTGCAAGTTAGGAGAGGGAACTAGAAAAACATGATCACGAATACTTGCATGCACCAACTAGGATTTCATGAACACCAATTTGCATGCACCAACTAGGGTTGACAAGGTATGATATGGAACTAGGGTTTAGTGAGATATTTGCAAGTTAGGAGAGGGAACTAGAAACACATGATCACCAATACTTGCATGCACCAACTAGGATTTCATGAACACCAATTTGCATGCACCAACTAGGGTTGGCAAGGTATGAGATGGAACTAGGGTTTCATGAGCAATTTGAAAGTTAAGAGAGGGAACTAGAAACACATGATCAACAATACTTGCATGCACCAACTAGGCTATCATGAACACCAATTTGCATGCACCAACTAGGGTTGAAAATGTATGAGATGGAACTAGGGATTCATGAGCAATTTGCAGGTTAAGAGAGGGAACTAGAAACACATGATCAGCATGCACCAACTAGGCTTTCATGAGCACCAATTTGCATTCTATCACTAGGGTTGACAAATAATGAGATGGATTAGGGTTTAGTGAGCAATTTGCAAGTTAGGAGAGGGAACTAGAAACACATGATCACCAATACTTACATGCACCAACTAGGCTTCCATGAACACCAGTTTGCATGAACCAACTAGGGTTGACAAGGTATGAGATGGAATAAGGGTTTAGTGAGCAATTTTCATGTTAGAAGAGGGAACTAGAAACACATGATCACCAATACTTGCATGCACCAAATAGGCCTTCATGAAAACCAATTTGCATGTACCAACTAGGTTTGACAAGGTATGAGATGGAACTAGGGGTTCGTGAGCAATTTGTAACTTAAGAGAGGGAACTAGAAACACATGATCACCAATATTTGCATGCACCAACTAGGTTTTCATGAACACCAATTTGCATGCACCAACTAGGGTTGAGAAGGTATGAGATGGAACTAGGGTTTAGTGAGGAATTTGCAAGTTACAAGGGGGAACTAGAAACACATGATCACCAATACTTGCATGCACCAAGTAGGATTTCATGAACACAAATTTGCATGCACCAACTAGGGTTGACAAGGTATGAGATGGAACTAGGGTTTCATGAGAAATTTGAAAGTTAAGAGAGGGAACTAGAAACACATGACCACCAATACATGCATGCACCAACTAGGCTTTCATGAACACCAATTTGCATTCTATCACTAGGGTTGACAAATAATGAGATGGATTGGGGTTTAGTGAGCAATTTACAAGTTAATAGAGGGAACTAGAAAGACATGGACATGTACAAATCAGAAACAAAGTAGGCTTTCATGAACACCAATTTGCATGCTATCACTAGGGGTGACAAATAATGAGATGGAACTAAGGTTTACTTCAAGCAATTTACAAGTTAAGAGAGAGAACTAGAAACACATGGCCATGTACAAATCGAAAACTAGCTAGGCTTTCATGAACACCAATATTCATGCTATCACTAGGGTTGATAAATAATGAGTTGGAACTAGGGTTTAGTGAGCAATTTACAAGTTAAGAGAGGGAACTAGAAATTGGAAACCAACTAGGGTTGACAAATAATGAGATGGAACTAGGGTTTAGTGAGCAATTTACAATTTAAGAGAGGGAACTAGAAACACATGGACATGTACAAAATAGAAACCAACTAAGGTTTCATGAACACCAATTTGCATGCTATCACTAGGATTGACAAGTTATGACATGGAACTATGGTTTAGTGACCTCTTTACAAGTTATGAGATGGAACTAGAAACACATGGATGTATGTACATATTGAAAACCAACTAGGGTTTGTAGGGTATGATGTTAGTATTGTAGGGTATTGTAGGGTATGATGTATGCTAGTATGGTATGATGTTAGTATCATAGGGTATTGTAGGGTATGATATGGTATATATTACACATGCATGCATGAATTAGTGTTATGATGTTAATGTATGGTATATTACAATGGTATGGTACGTCATTATGGTGTGATGTTAGTATGTTATGTTATGGTATGTTATTGTATGTTAGTATGGTATGATGTTAGTGTCATAGGGTAATGTAGGGTATGTTATTGTATGTTAGTATGGTATGATGTTAGTATTATAGGGTATTGTAGGGTATGATAAGGTATATTACACATGCATGCATGACTTAGTGTTATGATGTTAGTGTATGGTATATTACAATGGTATGGTATGTTAGTATCATAGGTTATTGTAGGGTATGTTATTGTATGTGAGAATGGTATGATGTTAGTATGATAGGGTATTGCAGGGTATGACATGGTATATATTACACATCCATGCATTTTGTTATGATTGTTAGTGTATGGTATGGTTATGATGTTAAAAAGTTGAGGATACCCATAATGTTAAAAAGTTGATGAGTCATAAATTCTTCCTTTAAGTATTGGAAATTCATAAGTTAGCACACATGTGAACCACACATCTCATTATATCACATAGGTGAACCACACATATCATGTTCCAAGATCAAGTCAACCATATATTTATAAATTTAAACCTTGCTTTATATTATATATGTATAGAAATAATGTTGCAAAAATTCTCATGCCACATGGCCATAATACAAAATAGTGGATCAAAAAGTACATCTATATGTATATGAACAAAAAGTTACATCTATGTATCCCCCCTATACATTTATTCTAGTTATCCCCCTTTTGTTGCCACTTCCAATGTCTTCGGAGAAGTCTAGCTTTCTTTTCCAACTAGTCACTAGTGATACCCATCACTGAACAAGAGGGATAGGTCGCATCAGTGGAGACTGCAACAAAACCAAGTTTTGTAAGTTAATTTACCAACCTTTAAAAATTCTATGTGCATTTGTTCAAATTACAAAACCAAAATAACATTTTTACTTACTGTACGTGAGTAAGTAATGGTGGGTCATGGTGCCTCAGTAACAATGACCCTGATTGGGTGCTCTTCAAGCACCACTTGCTTACTATCAAGCTACATAAAAAAAATATATATATGCCAATGTCAACAAATATACATGTACCTTGGGGGGAAAAGGTGGGTCACATATTTGGGTCTCTTCAAGCACCAAATTAGAGAAAGCGATACACAAACATACAAAGAAAGCGATACATAAACATACCTGCTGGCTCGCCAAAAGTGGGCCACCAATTTGGTGCTCTTCATGCACTGGTGCCTCACTAGGGGCCTACATAAAGTAACATATATGTCAATTTAAGATAAAATAGTGAATCAGAGACATATATACTACATGGATGGAAAATGATGTTACCAAAGAAAGCGAAACATACATGTACCTGGCTGGGGGGAAGAAGTGGGTTGAAAACAACCTCGCTTTGGTGCTCTTCAAGCACCACTTTCTCAATAGGTTCCTGCATAAAGTAACATATGTCAAATCTATACATAAACCTACAAAAATGTACAAGGAGAAAGCACCAAATCAGGGAAAGCCATACATAAACGTACAATGAAAGCGATACATAAACTTACCTACTGCCTTGTCAGAGGATGTGTGTAACTAGTGGATCGATTAACTAGGAACGAGAAAAAAGGAATTATACTTGTACTAGTGAATAAGCTCGCTTTTTGGACATATTCATCATACTCACGTTCCTACGTACAAATAGATAAAGATACAATTAGGCAATTTCAAAAAATTAAAAAACTACACGTTGATCATTAAAATCAAAATTAAAAGAAAGCAATACATAAACGTACCTATTGGCTCATGATAGGTGGGTCATCAATATGGTGCTCTTCAAGCACCGATGCCTCAATAGAATCCTGTATAAAATAACATATGTCAAATTCAGATAATAAAAAGAATCTTAGACATATATACTACATGGACGAAAAATGATTTTTTCACATAAAGCAAAACATACATGTACCTAGCGGGGGGGAAGAGGTGGGTTGGCAACAACCTCACGTTGGTGCTCTTCAAGCATCAATGGCTCAATGGTTCCCTACATAACGTAACATATGTCAATGTCAGAAAATACAAAGAAAACAAGACATATACATGATGGACGAAAAATGATTTTTCCAGAGAAAGAGAAACATAATTAAAATCATAATTAAAAGCATATTTAAAATAATACCTGTTTTTGGGAATCTACATCTGCATGAGAGGGAATAGGCTGAGATTCAATGTACTCATCCTGATCACCCTGCATAAAACATGTTGTATCAAAATTAGGATGTATTGAATGTTACAATATCTACTATAAATATGTAAATAAAGTTGACAAATTAACAAGTATAGTTCTTACCCCTATTTGTGAAGAACCAAACCCATATGCAATATTGATATCCGCATCAATGTTATCAACATTGATCGATGGACTATGCAACTCTGGTGTGCCATGGGACACCAGCTGTATATTTGTTCACATAATCTATTAGATAATTAAGTAGAAATAAATTGTGAAACAATTGAAAATTGTGATATGAAACAAAATATAATATGAAAATAATGAGTTTCACTTACAAATCGAAGTAATCCATCATCTCGAAAGTCTGAAGCAGGGCCATCACATATGCCTCCACACGATGTGCAAGGGTGTGGAGTAACATGACACTCTGAATGCTCTGTGTCTCCTGTGTGATCTATAGATGGGTCGTCCTTAGAAGTGTCAGCCCCTTGGTCTACATTGCCTTAGACATCAATCCCATGCTGAAGTAATCTATCTTCCAAGTCAAATAATGCCTCATGTGTATCCTCAATCACAGGACCCATGGGAGGATATAGCTGAGGGGGTTTTGGTGTGCATGGAGGGCATGGCACATGGTTAGGATCCATCCTGGACCCTTCCCTATCTTGGGGCATCCCATCACCAACACCCTGGAATCCTAAGATATCGAAGCAGTTAACAAGTATCCCTAGGATGAATTCTACATACAACTTCCTAAGGAAATAAAATGGGATTTCCCTATTCCCATGAGGGTCTTCATCGAAGACGATATACCAATGATCCATCCAATTTTCCTTTATATTTGGTTCAACGCACCATTCTATGGAAATGTGTGCTCGACTAGTGGGTGGAACCAATATGGTGCTAGGGTTCCAGAATAATGAAAATAATTGGTATTTTTTAATTTTAAGGTCTTTGATGTCTGTATAACTCAATCCATCAGAGTAGTATTGCCTTTTGGATTCTCTGTACGAGATAATGTTGTACAAATCTCCTTGGGAATTGGAAATTTTGTTTGTTATTGTGTCCAATGCATTGGCTAAATATTGTCTCAAATGATCCCCCCCTCTAATAGATGAGCTAAGGTGCCTTAATAATGCCGAACGTGCAACAATATCTGATTTTCAATCCTTTTCCCCCTCTGGGTTTGGGTTTGGGATCATGTTTGGGTTAGGTTATGAGTTATTAGAGGGTTGGTTTTCCACATTGTCTTGTTCATTTCTATTATCTATTAAGATTTAAACAAAAAAATACAAGTTGTTTTACTTAATCATTCTTTGATATCATTCAATTTTTTTTTATTAAATTTGTTTTAAATAATTATAAAAACTATGAAATTAAGAAAAACAATAAAGAATTGAAGACTAACTGAAATGGATAAGAGAATTTACCTACCATTAGAGACAATCCACCTCCAAATCAACCTCGAACTTGACCTCCAAAAGCTAAAACACAAATCGCCTCTACATTTTTTTTCCCACGTGGTTTATCGCTCTCCCAATGCTTAACTGTGAAAATGATATTATAGGCCCACAACCTCTTTTTTGTTTCTTTTTTCAGTTTTCAATATTGCATATGCGATATATCACACTTGCAATATATATCACATATGTGATATATCGCATATGCGATACTTCTTTATGAACTTTAGCCTTGTGTTTGGGCTCCCGTTATTCCGAACGTAACATCAATAACACATATGCGTTCTTGATTTGCACTTCGGAAGTGCATTTCTGATTTCTTAAGTGGCACTAAAAAGTGGAACCAACTTCATGCGAGTGCCCATATATAT
>LPNX010014417.1:152012-270937 GCA_001517045.1 Pseudotsuga menziesii
TTTTTCTAGGGTTTGTATTCTCTTCAATACTCCCTTGGGTTGTAAATATTATCACACACTATATATAGCTAGGTTTTCATCTCTAAAGTTTGTTTCTGTATTCATTCAATATTCAAAAATTTATTACTGTAAAACTAGGTAAATTGAGACCTGCTATTTATTGCTCACCTATTATTTATAACTCTTCTGACATATTACATTTGTCAGTAGAGACATGTTTCAAATTTTAGTAGATTTAATCATAGGAGTAAGTTTAAAGAAATAAATATACTAAATAGATACCTTAGGGTATTACTTACAACTAGAACTATTTTATAAGATAATTATATATACATATAAATAAGACCATCAGGCATAAACCTTTATGAAAACTATCTATACATTTAATTCCAAAATTAAATAACTCATCTAAGACCTTTCAAGGTCTGTATCCATATTACAAATTTATATTAAAAATACTCCACATAAATGAAACAACATTATCATTAATCATAGGAGGCATTGTGACCATCCATGTGGTCCTTTAGAATTCTTTGATCATATTTCATATAAAAGAATCCACAATTTTAAATTTTCCATCTAAACATAACCATAAACGAAATTATATAACTCGACAAGCATTACCATAGCCATTTAAAATAATAAATCATATACAGTAAATCATATCATAGTAAAACAACATCAAAATCATATCATAAATCCATATATTGCAAACAGTAATAGGAATCAAATCCTATGGGTATGCAAGCCTAGTTTGGTTTGTTTATTAAAATACATTTCATTACAACTCGTTACATTAAAAACCCTACTTGCCAACAGAGGTCGCGACATCGATCCCATGGATGTTTAGACTAAGGCAACACCATAATAACAAACCATACGTAAGGTATATACAAAACAACAACCAAATCCTATGACCAATCTCACACAGGCCACGCTATACATCAAATCGTATGCAGGCTATGGTTTATAAAATACATACATTAAAATATAAATACACAGAGTCCATTTACATATTAAACAACAAACGCCATCAAGGGTATTTAAACCGTGGCCTCTACAAAACCCACTAATGTACAATGCTCACATAAGTCACATCCTCAACCAAATTTTAAATCTAATACACAGTCCCGACAAAATTAATCCTATGTTATATTATCACAGCATTATGGGAAAGGTGCATGCCATTCATGGCATGGCCTATACCCACACTGTCTATATCTTTACATTACAAACTAAGTAATGCCAATATACACAGAACCTTCAAGCTGGCAAATGCCCACATAATCCACCATAATAATATAATAACATAGTGAAATCATGCTATGCACATCATAAGCTAAAACCAAGGTAAATCAAGTAATAAAAATAGTATGCATCCATTTACATAGAGCTTTCCAAGTAAACTACACAGTCATCATATTAAAAATTATAAACAAGTTTACACAAGCAGGCCAATGGGCTAACGAACCATTGCAAGCAATGGTGTAGCCCATGGATAAAAGGCCCCAATAAAAACATGATTTTCATAAACCAAAACCAAGTATGCTAGAATCCGAAACATTCCTCTCTTCATTGCTAACAACCCAAGTAACTTTTACAAAACCAAAATTTATACACAGAAGCAAAGGGAGTGCGACTTCATTCACGGCTAAAGCCCTTTCACATTGTTCAAAACTCAAGTATGCAATTCTATGCCCAAAGGAGAAATTTAAAATCCCACATTGGAACCCACAACATAAAACCCAAAACCAAACAACAATCTATGCGTAGTCTTCCCAAGAGGGTCGAAAGATAGCAAATAAAATCTTGCTCACAAGCTTATCGTGGCCACGAGTGCAAATGTTTGGTTCTAATAGAAGCAAATCCACACTGCTCCTCATTCCCTTTCGGCACCTGCAAAAAACAAGCCAAACAAGGGATGAGAAGTATGGCCATGAAAAAACGTTAAACCAAACCAATGTGTTGGCATGTTAAATCCAGCGTGGACATACCTCACAGTCTAGAGGTCACCTCCATGGTTCTTCCCCTATCGAGAGAAAATGTGAAAAACCCCAAATGACAAACAACACACAACCATCATGAGCCAATCCTAAGGGAAGCTTGTCCCATTTCACCAAATGCATTGAATGTACCAGCTAGAAACCATTAAACCCATGCAAAACCCAGTCTCTATAGTTTTGTTTCACTGCATTACAAGTTATGACCACCTCTCACACAAAGACTTAAACCTTTCCATTGTATGGTTTATACCATATACCATGTCACCACCCAAACTCTATCATCAAATGTTAACATATTACAAATTTTGCATTATGATAAAATTACAATAATACATAGTCCATAGGATGCACTAGTCCAAATGCAAAGAACCCATGCTTAAAGTATTTAGATAATTTTTAGACCATAGGTTTAGAGCATAGGGTTTTATTCCCTTAGTAACAAATTATTTATGCTTAAGAACCATGGCATATAAAGTATGCCATGGGAACATCTCTGACTATAAAAATCCAAAGGTCTACTCTTTAACCAACATAATAACATACCAATAAAATAACAGAAGAGATGTTAATAGGTATATTAAAAATATACATAGAATGTAAAATGTATTAATGGCATATAGACTAACGAATTTAAAACACAACGAAGACTAATTATTGTACAGAAAATTTAGCCGTAGTAGCTACATTGATGATAATGACACTTACGAAGTTATAAAACCAAGTTGATAAGAAATGTAACAACTAGCAGCATGTCCTCTAGAATCAATACTGTCAACACCATTTACAGTAGATCCCGTCGCAAAGTAATGAACTGCGTAAGTAAATAAAAGAGGTTCCTTAGTTCAATTGAACTAAGTAATCCTGCATAACCAAGTAATACTTTACCTCTCAAACATTCATGGGAGAACAAGTCCTGCCACTCTGCCCACTTTGTTTCCACCAACAAAGTTAAGTTAGGACTCCATATATAACAAGTGCAACAATGCAGAAAGGACAAAGCACATAAATCCAATAACGACACATAAGCGACAAAAGTGTAAACATATTACTAAGTGGTAAACAACAGTACAACATCATAAGTAAAATACTTTAAAAGTAACGACTGAAATATAAACGACAGAACATAAGAACAACTTACAACTAAATAGAGAAACATAAAGTGTATGATAGAGTTCTGTAAGTAAATAATGTTCCATCTATGTTTTTTTTAATAGCCTATAATTTATTTATTTTTTCGATTTTTGTGGACATTACAGCCAAGTATTTGCACAATACCTACATTATGTCTCTTTTTTTTGTCGATAATGGTTATCACCTCTTGTTTTTATTCCTTCCAATATTCGTTCTGTGGATTTTGCTTTATGTATTGCTACTTATACGTTAGGTATTTCATGTAACTTTAACACTTTTTGGAGGTATGGTTTAAGGTCTCTAGAATAGGTTTCGAGTCTTTGCTTTTCAGACAACCCAATTACTTGTGTTGATAAGGATTCCCGCTGATGTGTGAATTCCTCAACACTTCCAACCTGTTGTAATTTGGTTAGTAATTTGGGACTTTAACCCTTGACCAATAGGAGGGTTACCCACAATGATTTGACATGACTTGTTTACATTATAGAACCTCCCGATAGGAACATCAGGGCATGACATGAGTCAAGTACATTACAGAAACATCTTGGAATAAACATTAGGTTACAATACCTAAGAAATACAAGTGAATACATTCCGAAGGTACAATTACATCAACATTCTTCTTCTTAATGGAGCTACCAAACCGAATCAACATAACCATACATGTTAGTATTCTGACTCATATCATGCTCAACTGTACCCTTCAGGTACCTCACTGCATGCTTTCCAACCAAGTGAGCATATCTCGGATATGTCAGGAATATCAATGAACAAAACATGTGACAATACATTGTGGGATCAAGCGACTCTGATAAAGAATCTCTCAATAGCTTTAGGTTCGATGCCATAGGTGTAGTCATGGCCTTATAGTCCATCATCCTGAACCTCTTCAGGATCTCCACTGCATACTTCCCTTGTTCAAGGGAGATTCCATCTGCATTCTGCCGCACCTCCAGGCCTAGAAATTAGTGCGTCATTCCCAAGTCCCTTCACTCAAACTTGGAAGCAAGTATCCTTCTTGCATATTTAATGAGTTCTTCTTTTCCTATCATGAACAGGTGATCGACATATAACAGGAGCATCACTGGTCTTCTACCTTCAACCTTGAATTAAAGGTTGGAATCCTCTTTACTCTCAGTAAATCCTAGAGCCATCAGTAAGTTGTCCATCCTGTCATACCATGTCGAACCTTAGGATTTTCTGTAGTCACTCCCCTAAAGTGGAGCATCATTCTCCCTCTGCCTTTTATACTCTATGTATTGAAACATTTTATACTAGAGTGACAAGTAGCTTCCTTTTCTACTAATATTCTATGTATCCATCTAGGGCCATTGGATACAAAGATCCTGTATCTTGAACCTTTTCAAAAGTTCTTCTCACACCCATCTGTGAGCTTTTCATCATCTATAGGCTTTCATCTTCAACCTTGTAGCAAAGGTTATCTTTAAGCTCCTCAATGTGTTATCCCGTGGGTTCTTTCTGAGCTCGTACAAGGCCTTATTTAATTTGCACACATGATTCTTCCTGTCATGTGTATTAAATTTCTATGGCTGCAAATTTGTCTTTGTAGTCTACGCCTTCTTTCTATCAGAATACTCATGCTACAAATATTTCCTTGTATCCCACGATTTTTCCATCTACTATATGCTAGATCTTGTAGATCCATATGGAAGACATAACGAAATTTCCTTCAGGTCTCGATACGACATCCTAGATATCAATCTTCTTGAACTAGTACTCTCCTTCCCTTTCTTCTAGGCTACTTCTTCATAGTTGGAAGGTTCTGCATCAATGATGTAGCTTTACAATGTCACATAACTAGAGTGTGTTTGAGGCCTCTTGAAGTCTCATCATACTATTCTTCATTTTGGATAATTTCTTGAACTGTTGTCACTTGTTCTTCAGAACAAGTCTCATCCTTCTTTTATTGTAGGCGATTGTACACGATCTTTCCTACAATTCAAATGCATTAGTTGTATGGTTAGAAACATTTCATAAAGCATATTCATCATGGAAAATTATTATGCATAAAGATATAATCATGTAACTATTTTAGCCAATACAACATTCATCCATATCCCACAGAAACTTTCTAGATGCCTTCCATCTCTACCATGAAATCATTGAGATTTTGCACTAATCCAATATATCAGCAAATAGGTTTAATTCTAGATAAGTAGCAATGGAAAGTTGTATAGAACCATGGGATACTTACCCATCACATGCATATTAGTAGTATACGGTCATTAATGCAGTATTTCTATCATGCATAACACATCAACTGAATATAAATAAATTCATAACCAAACAATATCATGAAAATGACAATTGAATAGTTATCTCTATTTGTTTCGTGGGTAGACACCTTCTTGAGCCTTTAGCTTCATCATCTTCTTCATTCATAACAACATCATTTCTTATCCAAATGCTAATATGGATAAGAGGTTCTTCAAGAATTGAGTTCTTCGTATTCCTCATCGCTTGAGAGATGTTGTTTGAATTGTGAGTGCTTGTTCTTCAATTTGTCCCATTTCCTCTTCTTTTATTACGAGTTGAGCTTCTTTGTGTGTGCACACATCCCAGAGTCTGTTGAAGGTAATCACTTCCTTTTGGCACACATTCCTCGAATGAATGAATCCCATGATCTTGGGAGGCCATTCAAAATATCTTATTCTTCTTCGATTGCTTTGTCATAGCATCAAAGACTTCCTTTTGGTGTCTTTAAGGGTGACACAGGAGGGATGAGATTATCTTTAATAGAATCTACAATGATTCTCTTGTCTCTATCCTTAGCCTCATCTTCCTCTAGATCTTAGAACTTCCTTACTGAAATACTGTTCTAAGTCAATTTATTTAAATATCATGTAGGTCCTACACTTCCATACTTAGAAGTTCACAGCTTCACCAAACTTGTCATCAAGCTGATGTGATAGGTCATTTTGAAATGAGAACCCCAAATGTAAACAAAAAATATTAGATCTTACTGATTTGAAGTGTTTGTCCTGATTCTGGATCGGGATGATCTAGGGTTTGTCAGAGAAACCCTAATTTTCAAAACTTAGAATTTCAAACTTTTGAATAGGTAGAAATATATGCCTCTTTAATTCTGAGCTGTCCAATGTACTCTTTTTCTGCAAACAATGAAAGGAGCTCCTGGAACAGGAAGCCTTAGGTTTCCAATTTCTTCTATAGAAATTCTTGATATTGTTTCTACAATATCTCCAAAATTACTACTCCTCTATCTCTAAAATTTCTCATTACGGTAGCCTCATCCATATTATTTCCAACACCATAGGTTTTAGCATAAATGGATTTACCAATTGGGACTTATGAGATTTTTTCCAAGGTGACATATTTCAGGAATTTTCATCATAGCGAACTTGTACAGACTACCACGTGTCACTACTTCATCCTTAGGGTCTGAAACTTTTACACATAAATTAGAGTCCATTCCCTATCTTTAAAATCTTGTGAAATTTCATTTGGACATTTGTATCCTGAGATATAGAAATTATCCCTAGGTATCATGTTTAGGGATGAATCCTGGCAGAGGGTGGAACCCTCATCCCTCATTTGGAGGAATCATATCTCCCAAAATATAGCGAATCTAAGGATGAAATTTTTACAAATTGTTCATCATGAATTTTTCTTCGACTTGTAAGACTTTTGGATTCTGACCTTCTCCAATATCGATATATAGAAAATGTACTATCTACTAGTTTTAGTATTTTAGGGTTTTCTAGTATGGGGTCAAATTAATGTTTGACATTCTCAGAGTTTTATCCAACCAAAAATTTTGGTATTGGTCTCTAAATTTTGATTTTGAGGAGGAGAGAAATCCTATGCTGGGCTCACTCAAAAATTCCTCTTTTGTGAAAATCCCTAATTTCCCACAGCACTGACTGAAAATGTCCGGAATCAAATTATGCTTCAACACAAATATGCCCCTTCAATGGAGAGTTAGCATAGCCTCCTTTTGTTGATGATATGTGGAGAGAGACGCAAAAATTAAGAATACCTAGCTTCTGCATCTACATAGTGTCTTCTTGTCAGGTTAGCTCTGATACCATGTTAGATTTTTATCATTTAATGAATATGACCTAGGATCTTATCTGATAGAATAACATGCACAGCAATTATCATAAGAGACAAAAGACGCGAACAATTTTCCTCGGGGAAACCATAGTGGAGAAAACCCCGCAACTTCCTCGGAGATAGAATGAGCACTAGTAGAAAAAGTAAAACCCAAAAACACAAGGATGATCTTCAACATAAATTGTATCTCTCACTTGTGCCAGATCCTCCTCTCTCACTCATGCACTATAATTGAGTAAGTGTGTTTATCAAATAGAGAGTCTTACTCTCTATTTATACTTGTTTTCCACTTGACTTTTACTCTTACAAGGCTGAATTCTCTAAGAGATTCTGATAACCCTAATACGACTTAATTGTTGGGACTATTGCCCTGACTTACAATCGGAGGGTTAACCTCAACTCAATTGTGGGGACTATTGCCTCGACTTACAACGGAGGGTTAACCTCAATAAAGTTAAATGAATTTATTATATTAATGACTCTCCCGATAGGAGGAACATCGAGGTACAATGAAATACAATATAAAATATACAAGTGAATACATTCCGAAGTTACATATATACATCAACATAATTCATGGAAGACAAAACATCATTTTATCTTACAGGCTAGTGTAAGCCTCTTGATTCAACTTTTCAGTCTAATTTGTAGTTTTTTATTTCTTACTCTTACTATCTATGTTTGATCCATTATCATTCTAGGAAATCATTTTTATTTTTGTTTTAAAACATTTCAATATGAGTAGGCTTATCGGGTGTCTTATTTTATCATATATTGCAATTCACCAAAACTTTATAGATAGGAGTTATCATATCTATGCTAATTGCATCATTATCTGACATACTTCTTTGGCACTTCTAGTGTGAGTTTGTCGGGAGAGTAGAAAATATCATTCAAATACTAGATTTTCTTTGTCACCACGTTGGTTCCACTTACCATTACTTGGTAATATTGTGTTCTTCCTACAAATATAGAGAAAAAAAATACAAACTACAAGGAAAAAAAATAGTAAATATTGCACATTGGTTTGCATGAGTGCACATTAGTTAGCATTTTCTAATGTAGGAGAATGCTTATATTAAATTACCTTAGTAAATTTTTCTACTTAGCAGTGATTTTGTATGGTTCTGAAGTATTTTTATAATGGTACATATGGATCTTCTTGAATATGAAACAAAGGTTGGGAAAATTGCTAATATAAAAAAAGGCCAATTTTGTGCTTCATCAATGAGCAATTTAATCTCATAGTTGATTCTTTGGATTCATTACAATTTTTGTTAGAAATTTTCATACCATTTTTATTTGTCTTCGTATGGTGTTTCTTCTTATATTTTTTTGGTAAGTAAAAAAATTATCACATTACCATGTATAGAATAGTACATTTTTATCAGTTTGACTTGATATCAATGTAACTCAGGATGGGGCTGATCTCTAAACCATTTGGGTTTGGCATGAACCAGATATATTTCTGACAACATTGATACTTTGTGTGGATATTTTTTTATTTTTTATTTTTTATAGATCTAAGAGTGATTATCATAAAATTATTATATCCACAATGATCATTCCTAAAAGAGAAAGAACTAGTAGACGAACATTTTAAAAGATGATAGATTTACACTCCTATTATAGTTCTTTAAAATTAATGAACATTATGTTCTTCATTTGGTATCCTTATGATGTTGTCCCAACTCAATTATTGAGTTTATTATCTTTTTCTACTCGCTCCTTATCATGATTCATAAGCACTAATAGATTTTTTTTCCCATGGAACCACATGGTATTGTTATCATGGTACCTCATAGTCTCATTGACCTACTTTTGTGGCCATTTGATCGACATTAATAAAATTGCTTTACCTTATATTATCTTATATTAGTGCATATTTACATGAAATTTTTGAAAATGGAAAAGAAATATTTTAATTATCCTACCTTTTTAATCAAAGTAACTTCCAATTATATTCAAATTGCTCATTATCCAGTTTCATAGCATCAATTAATCTTAATTTTGAGTCACCTTCAAAATTCATCTCATATATTTTTTGATTTAATATTATCTTAATCCATTTATTTTCTACATTTTACTCAATAAAGTTATTAGAAGCTTCTGTTATATTTTTTGCTTAAATAGAAATTGGGTCTCCTTGGCTATCCACTTCCAAATATATTGGGATTACCTTTGAAATATTCATTAAATTTAATCTTAATTTTAGGATCAAAGGATTAGGAAGGTGAAAGAGCGAAAGCTCGAAGATCGATTCCTTGAGAGTTTGACATGATAGGAGAAAATGTTTCATCATTAAGGTTCTCATGAATGGAAGCCCTTCATTTCTTCCTAGTAGTTGGTTTATATTTAGGAAGCAATTAGTTATCCCCAAAATAGTTATGAGCCAAGAATGACTCCAACCTATCATCTAACTCATACATCCTATATTGAACCAAGATTTTAATCAGGCCCTAATTGAACATGCTTCTATCAACATCACCTACGGTTTTCTAAATTTCGATAGCCATCCTCTTCTTGAGGTTGTTCACTATATAATAAGGGATATCTAGTTACTCACCTCTAAACATTAAAATAAACCTCATATGGTAGAAACACATAGATGAAAAATTGGCTTTACAAGTAATATACCTTTGAATGAGTTGGAGAATGCACACCATTTTTTCTTTAATAGCTTCTCTAGGATACTACTTTTAAAGTTCATTTCACATCTTGGCTTCTTTATAAATTACATTCAGGAGTCAATTTTTCTCTTGTATCCTTTCGACCACTTCTCTCCTTCTTGTGGAAGGTTAGTGTATTGGGATATTAAATCCTGAGAAATACATAGTCAAATATAGTTAAATATTCCCAATTCAAGCATTTACTCCATCAAATGATACCATGAATTCACTAATAACTTATATCGTGAACCCATCAAATTTCCTTTAGAAGGGAACCTGTTGGAACCCCAACAACTCCCCTCAGAAGTTGTTAGACCAGGGTTTTATTTATATGACCACCACAGAACTAGGATGGGATGACAGATCTTTGGTAGCAAGATAGCATCACGTCGCCTTTTTTGTTGTTGTTCATGAATCATATCCTATACTAGTTAGTCAAGGATTATAGGATTCATTCCAATTTCCATTCATTTAATAGGGTCGTAATCATTTGAATCAACAATCTCAGTCTCCCATGGTACACCTAGGCCTCTTAGTCTTCCTGTCTCATCAGAGGAAGAGGGTTAGGAAGCAGAAACAAAGGAAAATGGAACAAACTACCAACCAAAGAGAAGGGTTGTACAATATGGATATAGTTATCTCTAAAAGAAACGAAATAATTTTTCATATACCTAATTGAATATTATCATTACATAATTTGTCGACATGCTTACATGACAATTTCTGCACCCGAGCTCATTATGAAGGATGGCTGTGTCAACAATGGTTATGATTTGGAGAGGATTGTTTCCATCATTATACCACTAGTGGTATGCTTCTGAAAATATCACTATTACATCTCCCCTACTCACTCGCCTCACCTTTTGACTTGAGTCCTCTTCCTCTTCTTTCTCTTCCTCCCATGGGATCTCTGATATGCACCCTGAGCACCCTCGAAACAAAGAATGATCTCAGAAAGTCTCTGGAAACCTCTGGAAAACAATACCCAGTTTTCCCCTCAGCAACATATATATATATATATATATATATATCTATATCTATATATATATATATATGTTATGTAGAAGCAATTATAACATAATTTTTTTTGTAATCATGTGAAATACACAAACATGCATTCGCCTACCTCAGGAAAGGTAAAGCAGCTTACGAGCTTCGATATAATTGATATGGGGTTTCTTTTAATCATATTTTTGTAGAAGGAAATGGCTGCGCATTCTAATTACTCGTTGTCTTTTGCGGTGGACAAATTAAAGGTTCCACCTTCGTTAGAGGTAGGAGCAAGAGAAGGAAAGGTAGAACATTGGGTAGGATCGATTAAGATTCCCCTAAATTAAAGAGATTGGTGAAGTATGTGGGAGAAAAAACATTATCTTGTGTTTACAAGTATAGGAGAGTCTGAGGTAAGGACTTTGATTCTCAACTCTCCAATTATATGCTTCAGTGTCTCCCTAATTTCTATTTCCTCCAGAAGATTTTGCAGAGCTAACATGTCAACTTGGTTGTCGTGAATTTATATGTATGTACAACATTTTGTACTTGTGTAACATTTTATATGTGGAGAAAAGTTAAATGTGTTGCTTGTTGGAGTTCCTTCTTGTACTATAAATATAATGGTTTAAAATTTCTCCATCCAAAATGTTGTTTGAAATTTGTAATGTATTATGCAAGTGGGCATCTACCAGACTAAGTATCGAATACTCAATAGATGTTAACTTAAAAAATCAAGTACATAAATGAAATTAGAACCAAAATAATGTATACTTTTCATAGGCTAGGACCACAACTTCATTTCAGCGGAGGAACAATCAGAAATAGCTTGGTATTTGAGTTCCAAATATGTCAATGCTCTTTATGTGTCGTGAATTGTAAACATTAGGTTGAAATACATAAAAATATTTGAATGCAAGTTTTTGAATTCTTCCAATTTCCTTAATGAATCCAAAGGTTGAAAGGACAAAATATTGAACAACTGACACTGTAAATGTTGTAGACTTCGGCCCCTTCTTTTTGCTTCTATATTTCTAATAATGGCAAAAAGAAGTCAAAATTTTCTACCAATATATCTAAACAAGGGAATCCCTCAACGGGCGTTGATGACTGAGGGACTAGGAGTGCAGTCAACTAGAAAAGAACATGATTTCAACAGCCTCACAGTCACAATCCTCCCAGACATGTGGTTATGATTCATTTTCCTTGTTGACTTTGGTAGACACTAGACACCCAACTTGTAGTGATATTTGTTGGATAATTTTAAGGTCTTCCTTATAGTGGACTAATAAATACTTAACCATTACGATAGGGCTAATAAACTCAATATAGATTGGAGGGACTATCCATAATCCACTTAAAATTGGGGCTTTTGTTTGATCACATCAAATTGGGTGATAAACTCAATATACATTTGAGGGACTATCCCTAATCCACCTAAAATTGGGGCTTTTGTTTGTTCACTTCAAACTGAGCCTCTGGGGATGACATGATTCAATTCTAAAAACAGTTGCTGAATTTAGGGTTGATAATAAAAAGTTGCTGCCTCAAAGCATTAGGTATTAAATTATGGGGTTTTTATTTTAGGTAGGACCAATCAAACTTGACCAATAGAGTCGCCATCGAGTGTAATAAATCCTCCATTCAAAGGTCATTCCAAATTTCAATGCCTTATTTTATCAATGACCTAATGATCGACTTTTTCACTGGCCTGATCGAGTTGTCCCTTACCTAAGTTCAATAAACTATATGCTCCACGGACCGGGAGAGTAGAGACTACTTTATAAATGTATGGACTTTCATTAGCTAAAATAATGATAATGTTGTATGTGTGTTTGTGTCCCATATTTGTATGAGATATTGCTCCATGACATGAATGTAAGAAGACACCTCAATAGTTTCCAATGTGAATCATGTGATGGCCATAGAAATGTGAATTATAGGTTTCCACACAATAATTGAGTGTGTATTATAGTCGTATCTTGTGGGCTCCAGGAGATTGACTAAATATTTGTTTCTCCTAAAAAAATTAGGTGGTGGCAATGCTTTTCTTTTTATTTCTGATTTACAATTAGTTTGTGTGCATTTGAAATCCATAAAGCATATTAGAACAAAAAAAATTAAATTTAAATGTTTAAAATACTTGATATTTGTTGGAGAATTTGAAGTGTTTCCGTAAAATAGGTAGGATAAGATGTCAACATTGGAGAGACTTGGAAATGATTTTTTTATTTTATTTCCAATTTCTAGGATTTATATAATTAAGGGTGTAGAATGTATTTATTTTTATGAGGATAACCCCTACATTAGGGATGCCACATGGATAAGAATGTGCAATGTAGTCATTGGAAGTAAACCATTTCAAAGTTGTATTGACTTTGGTTCTTGCTTTCTGATCCCTCCCTTACTATAGTCTACCCACTCACCTACTCTTTCATATGTCATGAATAGATAGAAATGTTCATGAATAGTTCATGAATAGATTGACTGAACCATTATAGGCACTATGGGAACAATTTCATTACATTATAGGAACTACTTGCACTTAAAACAATATATAGGGAGATGATAGTTTGTTATTAAATAAATAAGATAACATGTCCTTCATGGTGCATTTCATCTATAGGGGTATATCTCCCTCTTACTATTGTGAGTAGTTTGAATGACTATTTCTTTGGGGTACACATTTATTGGTTTGAAATGATATTTGTTTCATTTCCAATTTTCAATAAATTTGTGTGCATTCAAAACTGACCATAAGCAATAAAATATAATAGACAAAAAAAAACTTTACCTTTGAATATGAAAATAATCAAAGAGAGAGATTGTTAAAACAAAAACCTTTTTTTACCATAATTGACCTCATTTACAGTGTTCAAAAAGATGACCCTCTTCAATTATTGCAATGTTCTTTAATGAAATCCATGTTAAATTTTATTATAAAAAGATTAGATAGAAATACAAGATTAAGTTGTAGATTAATTTTAAATTTTAAATTTTTATTAGAATTATTCCTTTTAGGTTATACTAGAGTAAATGAGATATGATAATTTAGGTTACTTTTTTGCAATAAATATTTCTTAGGTTAGAGCCAATAACTCACTAATTATTAAAAAAAATCTTAAATTATTCTTTTATAAAACATTTGTAGAATTTCTAGGTTAGAATTAGATATTACATTTAGAGCTATAGCTTATAAAAAATAGATTAACTAATTCACAAAAATATTTAATATTAATAAATTTAATTTAGATTTTTATTCTATTTTAAGTTTAGAATCATTGTAGCAATTTAGGGTGTTTGTTTTAATCACAACATAGACTTCCTTATTATCTAGCTTAACATTTTTAGGGTTTGGGTTTGGTCTTAGTTATATAGTCAACATTATCAATTTCCTAGTTTTCTCTTGAAATGTGTTGTTAAAGATATATTATTAAATCTTTATCTCTTAATCAACTCTACTCATTGTCTTGATGATGAACCTTGATAAAGGTTTGTAATGTCGACATATCAAATGGAGTCTACAGTTACCTTAGATACCACTCCCCAAACCTATCAATACATAACTTAAGAGAAGAGATTGTAAATATGTTTTTTGTCAAAATGACATTTTTGAATCATGTAAGGTTCAAAAAGAGATTACAGTATATAATAGTCCTTGTTTTTTGTCTAACATTTTTACATAAATGTAAGATGGAATTTTCAAAAACTAAATGTGGAAGCCCTCTCAAACTTCTTCTCGTGTGAGATCCAATCCAAATACTAGTAAGATCCACATTGGAGTTTGAAGGATACTTTTCAATGTGTTTGAATAATAATAATTATAATGAGTTTTGAAAAGAGAAATGGGATTCCCTATCAATCCCTCTCATTTGACATCTAGATGTTAGTAGACCCAAGACTAAATTTTGAAGGATAAATTTTCAACTGTTCTAATACTTAGGTTTATTATGGTGAAGAGGATGCTTAGGGATTAGGGATTAGGTGGAGTTTGAAATTGAATGGCTAGTTACTCATGAATTGGGTCCATATGAACAAACATATCAATTAGCTTTGTGATGGAATTTGTAACTTTTTTTTGGTTGTTAATGGAAATCTGCATTGGAGAAAACTTATGTTTTTAGTTGGAAAGATGATAATACAATGATTTTAATAGCCTGTAGAAAAGTTCATTTCAAAACACCTAAGGTAAAATGTCATGGAAAAGTTATTCTTCTAACTTTTTACTGTTATGTTGTTTCTTTAAAGCATTGGATATGGTAATGATGAAGTGGTCACAACAATGATCAACAATTTTAATTCTTTGAGGGATATACAATGTTAGAAGTACACTACT
The DNA here is from genome assembly GCA_001517045.1 of Pseudotsuga menziesii. Taxonomy (NCBI): domain Eukaryota; kingdom Viridiplantae; phylum Streptophyta; class Pinopsida; order Pinales; family Pinaceae; genus Pseudotsuga; species Pseudotsuga menziesii. The sequence goes on from LPNX010014417.1 coordinate 167,237, forward strand.
TTTAGGTGGATAAGTTGGCACTAGAAAAAAAACATCCTTTTAGTTTTTGTTATTAATGTTAGGAATCTAATGCCTCATCTCTTTTGCCGTTGTAACATAGCAATTCTAGTAGTGGATCTCTTCTCAAAACAATTCTAGACACAAATAAGCTTTAGTACCCCATGGCTAATTTCATCCCCAATTTCCTATTATGCATTCACATAAGGTCACTACTAGTTCTCAACTACTCTAATCACTTTCCCATGATAGGAAAAAAACGTTTCCCTTCAAAAAATAAATATGACAAATAATAATGCAATACAAAAAACCACTACTCTCAATGGGTTATGGCTATGTTCACATTATCCCATAAAAATAATTTAGACATGATAAATCAACGGTTTACCTCACTAATTCCATGTAAATGGTGAATCAGTTGGAATTTCTTCTTATTGTCATTTTTTTTCTATACACTGTTTTTAATAAATAATGAAATTTTATTGTACACTTACATTTTGAAATAAATAAAAAATGATTTATTTTTACATGTCAATATTGAAGGGTTCAATGTTCATGAGTGAAGGGTTCAATTTCTCATAGTCCTTTAAAGTGAAATGGGACATGCCCTTCAAATTTGATCCCTCATTGGTGTTGTTAAAAAATCCGCACAGATAACCTCATGCAACAGAGGGTCCCACTCCAGTATCTGCTTAGATTCATGTAGCTACTACAGGGGTTTCTATAGAGGTCACAGATTCAAAAACTGCGAGGTAGAATTGTTCATTAGCCAGCTAAGCTCGAAGGGTAGGTGACGGATCAGATTAATGCTCATCCCGGTAAATTTTAGGACGTCCCTGCTAAGTCACAAGTGCTTAATATATGCGGGCGTTGGATATACTCTTGAAAGGTTGATATTCTCATGCTATAAATTCCCATGATAGCGAGATCCTCCCCTCTATTTTATTGCTTTTGCAGGTGCTATGACGTCATTCTATGCGGTCGCCACTCGAATATTATCCGATTCAAAGAGAGTCATAGCTCATCCAACTCGCAGTCCATTAGGCTTTCTGAGGAATGAGATTTATTTTGGGATCAAAAGGTAGAGATACTAAGTATTTTTCTCTTATCCATAAGGCATTGGGACTTTCAGAAGTAAAGTCTTTTTCTATTTTTGTTGAAATCTAAGACACGTAAGTTTTATGCATTTCTGCATAGGCAATACACCTTTCTATTTTATACACATCTGCAAGACCAATAGAGGTTGTTAGCACCGTTGATTTTTTATTTTAAAATTTTTAATATTTTTAAATTTTTAAAATTGAGTTGGCTATTTCAAGTTTTTTCTCATTAATTAAGACAAAGGTTTGGAGGTTTGACAAACAAAAAGGAGTTAAAGACTTAAAGACTTTTAGTTAAAAATGAAATATTTTATAATTAAGGAAAAAAAGTTCATTAAGAATAAAGATTATAGAGTCTACAAAGTATATTTATTATGAAAAATAAAGATTATAGAGTCTACAAAGTATATTTATTATGAAAAATGACCAAAGTTATTTTTATCAAAATAAATAAAGTTTATTTTTATAAACCCAAAGGTGATGTAATTTCTTAGAACTTGTGCATAATGCTCTTATCACTTAAAATGCACAAAATATACACAGTTATTCCATTTGTCTTTTAACATGATAACTATTGGTTAGAATATAGTAATCAATCCAACATCATATTAACATAAAAGTTTTTCACTCTTTCAGTATGGTTATTTCACTATAAAAAAAAGTTAAAACATTTTCTGCCATATGAATTAAGCTTTTGTCTTCACTATATTCATTTTAAATGATAATTAAAATAGTGTTCCCTCAACGGTAATTTTATTTTATTTTTTTTGGCAAAGTTGAAACTAATTTTTGGCTTTTGCTCAGGTTTATAACGCAAAGTGAGGAGAAGGTTGATATATATATTTAAACGCTCCATCAACTCATGGAATTGTTTCATTTGGAAAATTATTTTAAAAAAAAAAACAAGAGACAAACAGTTCTTCACCAGATTTAAATGATAACACCACATCATGTAGCCAGTTGTGAGGTTTGCAGAGGAAAATGATCACATGGCTGCGCCTGCACCAAAATGGCAGTGAATCATTAAGGAATTTGTTGTTTGCTTATAATAGAACATGAACAAATAACTTACGACAAATTCATATGGAGAAAGTTTATATTTTTTATTATGAATATTGGTCAATCTTAAATTTCAATTGTAAAGCAAAACTGAATAGTAGGTTGAAAATGGCGTTAAAAGAATTGCCACGATCGTGCTAACAAATCGTTGGATGTTATCATATCATCTGAGATTGGGGGTTTGAAGAACAATGTACAGTTTTATCGAATCTTTCTCTAACGAGATCGAAGAGGGAAGGTAGCATTAATCACTATGCAGAAGGACGGTTAAGAGGAGCGAACACATAGTTACAGTGACAACTTTGTTGAAGGAATCTCCACCGGTCTTCCAGATTGCAAAGCCAGTTAATGGCACTTTAACAACATGAGAGAGGAATCGCGCGCCTTATCATAACACAATTTTGTGGTAAAAAAGAAGAAGTTATTGATCACATTATATCCTACAATTTATTGGATCACGAGGACACATCCGCATCAAATCAAATTATGCTTGGGCAAGCTTGAAAAGTATATGGTTAAAACCAATTCTTTACACATATGTAGTCCGAAATTATTAGATTCATTTGCCAAGATGAGGGAAGGTTATACAGGTTGTAGCCACTAAGTCGCAGCCCTCAAATAAGATAGTATTAATGCTATGTGGGTATCATTATTTTTACCACCAGGGTTTGCTGTCACCGTAGACACAGTGATTACTGCTTTACTTACCAGGAGTTACTATCGAAGGCGAACTCTCAAGAAAATGCCGAACTCTCAAATTTCATTTATATCATCCACACATAGATTTCATTGTTATTTTCGATTTCTCACGGAATCTGATATTTTGGTTGCAGGTTTAAAAGGTTGAACGTTTAATGAAATTTGGAGCCGTCTCATTAAACCGAAGTTGGATAAGGAATGAAGAGTTCAACATAATTATGCCGACTAGATAGCCAAAACCAAGCCGACTAAACTTGAGTTTAGGGCTCAGCCGATTTTAAAGTTTTAATTTTCACTTTTCACGCTGACCACTAGACAAGTTTATAAATTTTAGTCCGTCCTACACTCGACTAAATTTACTTCCACTTACTTGTTGGTTCTACCGACCGGTTTTCACCTTGACCACTTGTCATTTCGACCAAGTTGGCGGACTTCTTCTCTTCGACCAAGTCGACTGACTTCTTGTCTTGGACCAAGTCGGCTCACTTCTTGTCTTCGACCAAGTCTGCTGACCTCTTGTCTTCGACCAAGTCGGCTCACTTCAGTCGGCTAACTCAACCGACCACTCAAGTGGGTTCACTTTGGTCGAAATCTACAGAGTATGTTTCTTAGTCTAAAGACTTAAAAAATTACAAATGCTTTTTACCTATGAGTAAGATGAAGTAAAAATGGACACATTTACAAATCCAAATAACTTATAGAAACATATGCCCAAATATGTAGGAAGATTTGAGTCGATCAATGTGCCTTAAAACCCTCGGATCAATGTGCCGTAAAACCCTCGCACTTTCAGGCAGTGAGAAATTTATGGGTTCTTTGATCTTTCACTTAACAGTAATTGTAAAAAACATTTACAGAAGTAAATCTGGAAATATGTGCAGCCAAATAATCATGCATTCAACAATAAACTATTTCATATATTTAACTATGCAGAAATAACAAAGTATTACAAACTTGTTGATTACAAACTGGTCGCTCCAGACTTGTCGGTCTACAAAGCTTCGGCTCTTCGACTAAATCACATACATAGAAGCTTGAGCTTCGACTTCTCTTTTCTCACCATGAGTTCCTCTATCTCTATTGTGTCTCTTGTGTCTGTAAACTGATTTACAATTTGCTTCTTCTATTTATAGGAAACCTCAAAAATGCTTCTACATGGGTCGAGTGACTCACCATTAAATACTGTAATAACTATCTACCTAACAACTCAGCTTCAGAAATAAATTGGACATGGTATACATTGACAAATCATGCACTCTTCCCTCTTATGAGACTGACAGACAAGATCTTGACTTGTACAGACTCTCACATAGTTGACTGAGAGTCCAGTACAAATATGTGAGTAATTACATTTTTCCAACACTCCCACTTAATTATAAGCAGATGGGGATTTTTAAAGCAAAATTTACAAAATGTTTTAGAGCTTAGACATGCTCTGTTTATGACACAGTTCATTATGGAGAACTTGTCATTCCAAGATAACTACACAAATACTGAAATGTGTCCTTTGCTAATAGCTTTGTGAAGATGTCGGCAAGTTGGTCTTCAGACCTGCAAAATTCCAAACAAGTTTCCTTTTCGTTCACCAACTCTATTATAAAATGAAACCTTGTGTCGATGTGCTTGGTTCTCTTGTGAAACACATGATTCTTTGATAATGCTATGGCTGAATTGTTGTCACAAAAGATTGTTGTCAGTTCTTGATGGTTCTGTGACAAGTCTTTTAAGACTCTTGTCATCCAGACAGCTTGACATGCAGCACTTGTTGCTGCAACATACTCTGCTTCAGCTGAAGATAGAGTTACTATGGGTTGTTTCTTTGAATCCCATGAAATAACACCTGTACCAAAATGAAATGTGTATCTAGATGTGCTTTTCCTGTCATCTATGTTGCTTCCATTGTCACTGTCAGTGTAACCAATGAGTTTAAAATTTTATAAGGTTGAATACATAATACCAAGGTCTTTTGTGCCACTTACATACCTCAGAATTATTTTACCTGCTTGCCAATGTGAGTCTTTTGGTGACTCCATGAACCTTGAGATCAGACTTACTCCATACAAAATGTTTGGTCTTGTCGCTGTCAAACACATAAGGCTGTCAACAAGCCTTTTGAACAACATAGGATCTACAGTGGATGCTTCATCATCCTTGCTCAATTTTAAACCTATTATTACTGGTGTTGGGGTTGTCTTGCAATTAGACATGGTAAATCTTTTTAAAAATTCACTTGCATACTTAGACTGTGATATAAAAATACCACTTTCAGACTGCTAAACTTCAATGCCCAAAAAAAACTTCATAAGCCCCAGATCAGTCATTTCAAATTCGCTTTATATGACTGTTTTAAAATATGCTATGCCATAATCACCAGTAAATATTAAAAAATCTACATACAAGCAAACAATTAACATGTTACCTTGCTCATCGACTTTGGTGTACAAAGTTGGTTCACTTTCACTTCTGTGAAATCCATTTTCAGTGAGATATGAATCAATACGACTATACCAAGCTCTAGGAGCTTGCTTAAAACCATATAATGCCTTTTTTTAGCCTGTACACTTTATGTTCTTGAGCTGGAACTCCATACCCTTGTGGTTGTTCCACATATACTTCCTCTTCTAGATAGCCATTTAAGAATGTCGACTTGACATCCATTTGATGAACATGCCATTTGTTTTGTGCAACAATGACCAAAACTATTCTGATTGTATCCATGCGTGCAGCAGGTGAAAACATTTCATTGAAGTCGATGCCAGGTTGCTGTGTGAACCATATTGCTACCATTCTTTCCTTGTGCTTTTGCACATTCCCATCAGCATCTTGCTTTGTCTTGTAAATCCATTTGACATTGATTACATTTTTGTCTTTTGGTACATCAACAAGTTCTCATCTCTGGTTCTCAATGCCTTCTATTTCTTCATCCATGGCTTGTGCCGATACTTCTTCTTCAACAGCTTCTTCAAATGTTAGTGGATCATATATAGGTGCAAATAATGCAAAGAGAGAGAATGAATTAGGTGTACCAACTTCATATATCTCTTGCAGACTTCTTTTGTTCACCGGTTCTGTCGATCTCGACCCTGACTCAATGCTTGATGGAGTCTACTGTCCTTTTGGTGTACTTGTCGGTGTAGCTTGAGCTGCTACTTGTGTCGATGGTCCTTGTGCTGAACCATCTCTTGGTTTCATGGGAGTCGACGGTGCTCTGACTGGTTGACTTGCATGTGGTATTTGAACCACTTCCTCTTCCATATCATCATTGTCGATGTTCGACACAATCTTGACATTTATATCGACAGTTCCATCCCATGATTCGTTCTCGACAAATTGAACATCTCGACTGATTATCACTTTCCTTGTGACGGGATCATACAGCTTGTATGCTTTTGTGTCTTCTGAATAGCCGACAAAAATACATTTCTATCCCTTCTTGTCTAGCTTCCTTCTCAGCTCATCTGGAACATGAGCATCTGCAACACAACCAAAAACTTTTAAATGGGAAACACTATGATTCATACCTATCCATGCTTATTGGGGAACTTTGTCCTTCACACTCTTTGTCAAACACCGGTTCATAATGTATAGGGCAGTTGTGACTGCTTCACCCCAATGCTCATTTGGCAAATGCTTGGCTGCCAGCATGCTACGTGCCATCTCCATGATGGTTCTGTTCTTTCTTTTGGCAATACCATTCTGCTGAGGTGTATACCATGCAGTGAATTTTTTTTGTATGCCACAGGTCTTGCAAAAATTCAAAAATTCATTTGAAACATATTCACCTCCTCTATTGGTCCTTAAGATCTTGATGCGATGTCTACTCTGGTTCTCCACCAGTGCCTTGAACTACTGAAAATAACTAAATGCATCAGATTTGTGTTTCAAAAAATATACCCATGTTTTTCTTGAGTAATCATCAATAAAATTTTGAAAATACTTGCAGCCACCAATGGATGATGTCTGCATTGGACCACAAATGTCAAAGTGCACAATTTCAAGTGGTGTGCATGCTCTATATGAATTTTTGACTGGAAAAGTCTCTCTGTGCTGCTTTCCAAAAATGCAGCCTTAACAAACCCTCTCTGGTCTGTCGATCAATGGTAATCCTTTCACCATATTCTTTGTGTGCAGTAGCTTCAGCTCAGATGTCCAAATGTGAAATGCCACAACTAGGACTCATCCTGAACTTCTATTTGAAATGCATCTTGCATATTAGCGTTGTAATTTTCTCTCTTGTTGAGGAGCTCAATTGTTTCTTCACTTTCTACCTTAAATGCAGCTCATGTCTTTGTCTTCCCTTTTATGTGAGGAACTATCCTCAATGGAAACAAGCGGTTGCTTGTCATTGGAACTTTTGCTATCAACTGATCGCTTGGACGCTTGTCTTTGATCACACGGTGTTCATCTTCCATGTATACTCTGTAGCCTTTTTGTAACAACTCTCCAATACTTAAAAAATTATGTTTTAGACATTCAACATGATAGATATCAGGGACATACTTACTGCCCTGCTATCTCGTTAGAATATCAACAGTGCCTTTTCCTAAGATAGTAACTTGGACATTGTTCCCAAGTGTAACATCAGTTTTAACTGAATTGTCTAGACTGGAAAACAAATTTAAATTACCAGTCATGTGGACTTTCTTGAACATCATTGCATTCAAGTGGAGATGTCGATGCCATTAACATTGCGCTTATCGAAGTGTTGGTGCTGGTCGACTGACTTGGGCTTTTCCTTCCCTGCTCATATTGGTTCTTCCTGCATTCATATGCATAATGACCAAACTTCTTATAGTAATGACATTGAATTTTTTATTTATCAAACCTCTGGCCACTTGGCTGACTTGGGTTCTGGTTATCTCCTCTGCCACCGACATTTGCAGGACTTCTGCCTCATCCTCCTCTTGAAGAAATTCTTCCTCTTCCTCTGAAGTTCTTTCTCCCCCTACCTCTACCACTGCTTATGGATGACTGTGCTGCAAATGCACCTTCCAATGATTTCTATGTTCTGCTGAGTCTGTGCTCATGATTGATGAGTGAATCTTGCAACTCATCAATGGTAAACGTTGTCATGTGTGTGTGTTCCTCTAAGGTCACAACCAAGTTTTGAAATCTTGGGGGAAGACTTATGAGAATTTTTTCAACAACCCTTTGGTCTGCTATGGGTTCTCCATGATATTTTAGTTGTTTTATCAACCCAACAACTCTGGTGTAGAATGTGTTTACATTCTCTAAATCTTTCATGGACAGAGATTCAAAATCTCTTCTCAAAATCTGCAGCTTGGATGTCTTTACCTTATCCAAACCTTGATAGGCAGTCTCCAATGTATCCCATCCTTCCTTAGCATTAGTCTTTGCTGCTATTCTTGGGAGTATGCTTTCATGCATAGCTTGATGTATGAAAAACAGAGATTTTTCATCTTTCTTCCTCTATTCTCTCAAGACATCTTTCTCAACCTGTGTGAGATTGTTATATGCTGTCATGTTTGCTGGTTCTGCATAACCATACTGGACTATCTCCCAGACATCTTGACCTCTGAATAAAGCCTTCATTGTTACAGACCAATATTCATAATTCTTTCCTGTAAATATTGGAGTTTGCAATGAACTAGAAGTGGAAGCCATTTTAATTTTTTTAATTAACTTTCCTTAGAAAATTAATTTCCACCTTTTAAGACAAGATTTTTTTTTTTAAATCTTGGGCTGATATAAACCTTGCTCTGATATGAAACTTTGCTTTGATATAACCTTGCTCTGATACCAGATAGCCAAAACCAAGCCGACTAAACTTGAGTTAAGGGCTCAGTTGATCTTAAAGTTTTAATTTTCACTTTTCACGCCAACCAATTTTTCTTTTTACTTGTTAGTGAAACTTGTCTATCTCCCAACTAGACAAGTTTATAAATTTTAGTCGGTCCTACACACGACTAAATTTACTTCAACTTACTTTTCCGTTCTATCGACCGGTTTTTACCTTGACAACTTGTCACTTTGACTAAGTCAGCTGACTTCTTCTCTTCGGCGAAGTCGACTGAATTCTTGCCTTCGACCAAGTCGGCTCACTTCTTGTCTTCAAACAAGTTGGCTCACTTCTTGTCTTCAACCAAGTCTGTTGGCCTCTTCTCTTTGACCAAGTCGGCTCACTTCAGTCGGCTGACTCAACTGACCACTCAAGTCGGTTCACTTTGGTCAAATTCTATAAAGTATGTTTCTTATTCTAAAGACTTAAGAAATTACAAATGCTTTTCACCTATGAGTAATATGAAGTAAAAATGGACACATTTACAAATCCAAATAACTTATAAAAACATATGCCCAAATATGTAGGAAGACTTGAGTCAACCAATGTGCCGTGAAACCCTCGGACTTTCACGTGGTGAGAAATTTATGGGTTCTTTGATCTTTCACTTAACAGTAATTGTAAAAGACATTTACAAAAGTAAATCTAGAAATATGTGCGGCCAAATGATCATGCCTTCAACCATAAACTATTTCATATATTTAACTATGCGAGAATAACAAAGTATTACAAACTTGTCGATTACAAACTAGTCAGTATGGAATTGTCGGTCTACATATCTTTAGCTCTTCGACTAAATCACATACGCAGAAGCTTGATATTTGACTTCTCTTTTCTCACCGTGAGTTCCTCTGTCTCCCTATTGTGTCTCTTGTGTCTGTAAACTGATTTACAATTTGCTTCTTCTATTTATAGGCAACCTAAAAAATGTTTCTACATGGGTCAACTGACTCACCATTAAAGACTGTAATAACTATCTACCTAACAACTTAGCTTCAGAAATAAATTCAACATGGTATACATTGCCGAATCCTGGACTCTATGCTTTTGTCAGACTGACAGACAAGTTCTTGACTCGTACAGACTCTGGCACAATCGGCTGAGAGTCCAATACAGATCTGCGAGTAATTACATTTTTCCAACATAGATGATCAAAACTCCAGGATTGGACAGACCACTTTACTGATTGTTGTAACTATGATACAATTTTGTGATTATCTATCTATTATATAATCAGTAGCCAATCGACTACAAAGGAGGGAGGTCTACACAGAATGAAACTGGAAAGAATGAAAGAAACTTAGATTTTTTCATATCGTTTTCTATTTTGTATAATTTTTATTTGCAGCATGGATGAGACACCACTGTAATGATGATGGAGTATGACTTGACTTGAGGACATTCTATATTGAAGTAAAGACACTATTTTGTTGCTACAATTATGTGAAGTTTATTTCTAGGAAATTGTTGAGCATATATGCTATTACTTTGTTTTACAGTTTATATATATATATATATATGATATTAAACTTTCTCACATTTATTTACTGTGATATGATTTGTCTGTATTTTATTAAAGAATTTCAATCTAATCATTAATGGATTTTTATATTTAATATTATCATTATATTTTTAATCTTATTAAGTTTTATTGATGGGATCAATGGTATTATTCTTATTTTTACAAATACTTTGAAATAATTAGTTAATCATTATTATAATCAAATATTAGAAATTGTCAAACTTTAATTATGGATAGTTATGATTCTCGAATAGTAAAATAATTTATTATTTCATTATTTTTGGATCATAAAATGTTAAAATCCTAAATTCTTATAAATTATTTTTTTGAATTAAAGTTATTTACTCTATAATATTTTTATCATGGGTTATTAACTTAGTTAAAACAATTAAACATTTAATTAGTTGTTTGTTATTTTTAAATAGATTTTCATTGGAAAATTCAAACAAAATCAGAATGGAGAATTTCTAGGAGTTCATAATAGTTAAATTTCATTCAGATTTAGGATTTTTTTTAATAATTAACTTAACTTAGTTAAAACAATTATACATTTAATTATATGTTTGTTATTTTTAGATAGCTTCTCATTGGAGTATTCAAACAAAATCAGAATGGAAAATTTCTAGGAGTTCACATAAATTAAACATAATAGTTAAATTTCATTCAGATTTAGGATTTTTTTATTATTTCTAAATAAATAGAATATATTTAATTTTATCAGTATCTTATTTTAAGTTATAGATTAATATTTTTATTTAGCTTTAATAGTTTTAGTTGTATTAATTAGAAGTCAATAGCATAAAGTAGTTTAAATTACACTTTTCTAGGTTTAAGTTTAGATAACTCTCCTTAAGAGAGTTAAAACCTAGAGGCAACCGAGTCTTTGTTCCTATGAGTGTTAGCCATACCAAACATACTAGGAGTTCCTTGAAGCATCTTGTATAGGTTTATTCTCCGTAGTTGGCCAAGTTCATAAAATATGACCAAGAGAATCCAATCAATCTATGAGAATGAGGGAATATGTTCATCATATAATTCAAGGAACTTGGATCCACATATTTAAAAATGTACAAGGAAAGAAATAAGATTGAATAAGGGTTCGAATAAAGAGAAAATGATGGGATAAACTAGGTCCAAGTTAAACCATAAACAAATTATAAACAAACTACTCCCTATGGATTCCAAGGCCAAATCAAAATGGGAAGTATAAATATTGATTAAACAAGATGTCTAAGAGGACAAGCGATAATGAGTAAATGATCATTATTCATAGCCATTTAAGGTTAGGGATTTCTTAATTTTGAGATCCATATGAATACATGAGTGATTAATTCATGAGTCATCATTATCCATACATTACAGATTTGACAAATGTAAGTCAAAGTTTTGAATCCGTGGAAATTTGCAAACATTAAAAAATGAGATCGAGAGGTTAGGATATTAAACATAAAATTTAACATTATAGAGGGATTAATTATATAACTCTTGCTCCATAAAATATAAAAATGATTTTTCACTAAAAACATTGGAGCCACTCAAGTCTTAGGACAAAATTATCAAATAGTCATGTGGGAATACAATATAGGAGCTATTATAAATTTAACAATTACTTGGTCATATGGGATGTCTAATATAATTAGATAATTTCATAACATCCTATTTCAAATTCAACTGAGAATGCTCATTACGAACATAGACGAAGGATTAAATTAACAATGAATACCTTTTTCCATAGTTACAAATATACAATTCAAATAACTAATTAATAAATGACTTACTAAATAGCATGATTCTAGAATCAATTACTAATAACTAAATAGGCTTAGCATGGTTATATTGGTACTAACTAAAGATAATAACATGAAATGAAAAGAAAATCAAAACCTTTAAATCATAGCACATATTGATTCAAACCTTATGTAACAACTTGTGAGTTTACTAGGAATTGATATGAAACAAAATCATCTAATCCTACTTTCCAAACCTCTCACAAGGTAAGGAATTATCCATTTGTCACTCATGACATTTTGAGAAAATTTAAAATCAAATGAAAGTAAGCACCAACAATATATACATAAGAAATAAATTCTTACATAGTGATATTGTGAGATAGAATAAGTTGAAATCAAGTTCTACAAATCTATTTTTGTTCAAGATCCATTTTCATTTTCAAGACATAGTGGATCCTACATATCTCTGTGCCTCTTATCTCTTGCCCCACAATTGTTAGAATGTACTTGTATATTCATGATAGTGCTAGAGCTCCTATCAAGCTGCAACTTTCCTTGGTGGTCTTCATGTCAGACTACCCACAATGCTCTCTAGCCACACCAAAATCTCTACAACAAGCTAGCACCAACACCATCAAGTCCAATTTTGATATTTCACTAAGCAACCTTCACACAAGTTCCCTAAGCAAAGCCTCGTAAGTATCGTGTAGGGTTTCTTTTTCACATGCCATAAGATTTACCTCCATCTCACAAAATGAATCAAACATTAACACTTCAAGTATCTTCTAAGTTTTGACCCCCAAAAACCTGGTTCTTTCCTTGCTTGCATAAATACAATTACAAAGACTCAAGACAAATGAATCTTCGAGATACAAATGATGTAATGAACTCAGAAATGGCTTAATGCAAGATGACTTTCAAGATCAAATAGGTAAGGCAATCGAGACATGGAATATGATAGTTTGAGAAAGGGTAAAATCAAATGAAATTAAGCATCAACAAGAATATCACTAATCAAATCAATTTTTAAAAATAAGCCATGGGCATGTAGCTATGGATGATGAAAGATAAGATTGATAAAATGATTTTATCAATGCCCTTTATGCTTGTTCATCTCAAACAAATGCGGCATTGGATCAAACAAAGCATAAGAATCCATGAACTTCTATAGCATAATCTAGGATTAAATGAAGAAGAGAATTATCCTTTCCCTAAAGGATCTATAGTTTTACCAAGGAGCATCGACATGGAAGATCAAGAATCAGTTAGACATTAAAGGGAGTGATAATGATCCTCTTTTATGAAACATTGAAACCCAGTAATTTGTCAGCAGGAACATAGACCATGCACTTGAGTGGATTCAAGCAAATGTTATACTTATAGCAACGGAAAATCTCTTGTCGAAGGACTTCTAGGTGTTGAGAACATTTCTTTGATCGATCCTTGAGGTCATCCAAGTAAGAAAGGATGATGTGGACCAAGTTCTCAAATCAGAAATCCATAACACAGTTAAAGGTTTATCAAATGTTCTTGAGACCAAATGACATGAATCAATACACGAATGTGCCCCAAGGAGTTGTGAATGTGGATTTGTACAAATCCTCTTTGTATTATTGAATATGGTTGTACCTAGAAAATATTTTTGTGAATGGTATAATTTCATGGCATGCACATGCATAACTAAGTTGGTCAATGAATGGGGTCAAGAATATGAGAGGGGTGGAATTATTTGGTAATAGTTACTTGAGACTCCAAGGAGATCCTACGCAAGTCAACTAGTACAAGTTGGTACCCTAGTAGGCTTGGACAATGGTCAAGCTAATGGTCATAAAGACCACAAATTGGACAAGGATGATTTGTGTGAAAGGACTTGTTGCCGCAATTGGGTGTTGTTAGGAAATTTGATGAATACGATGTTCACATTGGGATCATCATCTAGTGTCTACATGTGAGTATGTAAGATATATATGGATGTGAATATGTAACATGGGAAAAGTAAATCAAGACAATTTTGAATAACGTGAACCAAATCATAACACATAGTGCAAGGTGGTGGAGCTCAAGTTAAAGGAGTAAGGGTGGGTTCACAACTTTGTTATGGTTTTCTACTATTGTCACACTCCTCATATTTCGTCATCCTTCTTCTTCAAACGAGGAGGTGGGATGATTTTAGGTACCTTAAAGTTAAAACTTCTTATAATTATAATTACATAGTTTGTAATTATACGAAATTTTACATTTAAGGTACTTAAATATAAGTGGCATAATTTAGTCGATGCTTCTTATTAGTATATCCAAGAACCTGATAACTGCAGCGATGCAATTGGATAAAATTGTGGGTGTAAAACATTTTTAATTAGATGCTACAGTTGGACGCTTCATCCGATTGGTGCAATACATTTTTATCTCCCCAGTTTTGAATAGTATTTCTACCCATGCTTATGAGTTTAGATAAGAAATTGAAATGATACGTATAATGCTGGAGATGTTGCAGGATGTGATGCCAACAAAATATGGAATTCCAGATTATCTGGATGTAGTTATGGATTCCATTGTCCAGTTGGCGATAATCCCTTATGAACCGAATTACAATCACATCCTCCCTCAATGAAAATGTTGTGAGATAGTCTTCATTAATAATTCCATTACTGCAAGGCATCCTATCCGGCTACAGGTGCAAATGTCTCATTATAATAAATATTGGGATGTTGACTAAACCCCTGAGATGCAAGTCTTTATTTATATTTTTCAACATCACCATCAGTATTTAACTTAGTCTTATAAATCCATTTGACACCAATACAATTTTTATCATTAGGAAAATCTACAAGATCCCAAGTATTATTTCTTTCTATGACATCAATTTCTTCATCCATTTCATTTTATCCAAACATCCCTTTCAAAAACTTCATCAAATCTACTGGATCACATGCTATAAATGAAGAATTTAAAACTTGATCTACCTCTTCATTTTGATCGTATAGTTCTCTTAAACTTCTAGTCTTTTGACCTCTTACTCTGTTTCTTAATGATGCTAATGTAGGATTTGATTCATTACTTACCTATGATCATGCTCCTTGTTATCCACCAATATTTGATGGTTCACCATGTTTTTGAGTTCTGGGCGTTATGGAATGTGTTCTTACTGCTAGCGTATGTGGAGTTGATGGTCCTCCATGTGTGCCATGTTTATCTTCTACATGAGGTGCAACAACGTCCTCTACAATCAACTTATCAATTCTCCTATCCCATTCTTCTTCTTCATTAAATGGTACATCTTGGTTGATGACATACTTCTTGGTGAGGGGATTATAAAATCTTTATGTTTTAGATTCTTCACTATATCCAACAAAAATACATTTATGACTCCTGTCATCTAATTTTATCCTCATCTTTTCAGGTACATGTGCATAAGTTCCACTACAAAAAATTCTTAAATGCGATATGTTGCTACACTTACCGTTGCATGCTTGCTAAGGAACTCGATCCTTCATGCTCTTAGTTGGGATTCTATTTAGAATGTATGGTGAACAAGTAACAGTGTCTCCCCAATATTCATTTGGAAGATGCTTATCCTTCATCATACTTCGAGACATGTTCATAATGGTTTGATTTTTTCTTTCTGCTACTCTGTTTTGTTGTGGAGTGTAGTGTGCAGTAAACTACCTTTTAATTCCATGATATTGACAAAATTCCATAAATTCATTTGACATATACTCACCTTATCTATCTGAAATCAAGACTTTAATAAATCTGTTAGTCTCTTTTTCAGCCATAACTTTAAAACTTTTAAGCACATCAAAAGCTTGAGATTTTTGTTTCAGCAAATACACCCAAGTTTTTTTACTGTAATCATCAATGAAAGTCATAAAATAAACATTACCATTCAAGAAAGGTGTTTGCATTGGTCCACATAAATATGTTTGTACCAGCTCCAATGATGCTATTTCTCTATATGAGACTCAAGAAATAAATTTCTCTTTATTATGCTTTCCCAATATACAGCTCTAACATGAGCCTGTTGGCTGCTCAAAACTCGGCAATCCTTTTACCATCTGCTTCTTCTGTAGCAACTCTAAACCACCAAAATGTAAATGGCCATACCCCAAATTCCATGCCATGATTTATCTAGACTCATAGTTTTATAATCATTCAAAGAGTTAGTCAAATCATTTCTCATAGTTAGTGGAAACATTCTAGTCTTTGCCATCTCTACTCTGAAAATCAATTGTTTACTTGGATACTTATCGTTAATAGTGCATACCTTATTCTTAAATAACACTCTGTATTCTTTCTCCAACAATTGTCCAACACTTAATAAATTACACATCAAACCATGAACATAATAAATTGTTAATGTTTTATCAAATTTGCTTAGATGATATCTTAAAACAAATTACTAGAAGATCACTTAAAGAACGGCATGCGTAGAAAACATAAGAGCGCAAGAACACAAAGATTTTCCTTAGGGAAACCATAAGGGAGAAAACCCTGCAAAAATTCCTCAGTATAGATCTTGACCATAGCAGTGTAAAACCCAAACAACTACTTCTTACTCCTTTCTAGCACACCAGTTATTCTCTGTCTTGCAAAGCTACTTGAGTAAGTGAGTACAAATGAAGGGGAGAACCTCCCTATTTATATTCTTATGTTGACTTGACCTCTAACTTGGTGGGGACAACTCAACTAGCTATTGGGGCCAACTTGTCCAACTAGACATTACAAATAGCATTTATTATATTGACACTTGGGTACTAATGACCCGATTTACATTAGGACGTTTATATTGCATCCTGCAATGACTCTAACAAGAACAAAATAATCTCCAATAGGAGGAATACTATAGAAATAGAATATCTTATGAAGTTACATTACTTTAACACTCCCTCTTAACTAGGAAGGTATTCAACTTGTAGCAACAACTCCTACTATTACAACTATACAATTTATTGGTGAGACTCTATATGTCATAGGAAGTTTTGGTACAACATCTTCATCATCGATATCAACTTGAACTTCTTCTGCAAACATGTTTTCTCCCATCTTCTTCTTGTCATCTTGTGGAACATCTCTTGCAACATCAGCATAAGAATGTTGAATCATCTTATGGATCATCAACCTTTGCTTCATCTTTTGATCCATCTTCTGTATCATCATTATCTGAACTATCATCATCTACAGTTTCAGTACGTGAATACTGAACCATCACCATCTACATCTTTAGTACATGAATACTGAGCCATCATCATCTGTAACTTAAGTATGTGAACACTGAAACATCATCATCTGCATCTCCAGTATGTGAATACAGAATCATCACCATCTGTAACATCAGTATGTGAATAATGAAACATGATCATCTGCATCAATAGTATGTGAATACTAAAACAATCAACAACACCATTAGCATATTAGTGCTAAATATCAAATCATCTATAGTACTAGATCATCGTAAACATCAACATTAGTATAGATATACTGAAACTATCACAACAACATCTCAGCATCAATCAATCATCTAAATCAACAATGTCAACAATCACCATGTCAACGCTAAACCAATCATCTCAGCAGCCATCAGTATAACAATACTGAATCATGCATTTCAGCATATCAATGTTGAACCAATCATCTCAGCGCGCATCAGTATAAAAATACTAAATTACACATTTTAGCATATCAATGTTGAACCAATCATCCCAGCAACCATTAATATAACAATACTGAGCTAAGCAGTCATCAGTATAATAATAATGAAATACACATGTCAAAAATCAATAGCCATCAATATAACGATACTAAGCTAACATCGCATCATCTCATCAGTCAACAGTATAGCAATACCGAAACAACCATCTCACCCTCTAACTATCTCAGAGTAGCATCACGGTGAGTTCTCTGGTAGATCCACCGGGGCATTTTTTCTAACTTACTAACTCTTTCGAGCCAACAAGCCTAGTGAGACAGATGGATCTTTGTGGGGACCAACAATCCTTGTCCTGACTTACAAACCCACTTGGGTTAAACTGATCTAGTTAGACATAATAATCCCCCTAGGATCAAAACGTCTCGTTTGACCAAACCTTTTGAGCCAAACTATCCTGGTCAGACTTACCTTACTCTAAACTGAGCTACTCACCACTACATCCTTCTTCCATATATTGTCACTCCCTCTTTCGAGAGAGGTCCTTCCGGAATACACCAAGCTTGTCTCAAAAGTATTCAAACTTTACATGAGCCAGAGGCTTAGTCAACACATCTGCCACTTGTTCCTCTGTAGGAATATACTTGAGCTTTATAGCTCCTTCCTAAACCATGTCTCGAATAAAGTGATATATTGCTTCAATGTGTTTTGACTTATCATGAAACACTAGATTTTCTCTCATATTGATACAACTTTGATTATCACAATGGATATTAGTAACATCTATATCTTCATCAAATAAACCTGCCAACATCTTCTAAATCCATACTGCTTCACTACAAGCTGAACAAGTAGCAATGTATTCTACTTCTATTGTGCTACGTGTAATATTGGTCTACTTTCTACTAAACCAAGAGATCATGCCTGATCCCAAACTAAAACATCCACATGAGGTACTCTTTCTATCTTTAGTATTTTTTTCTCAATCTGAGTCTGTGAACCCATGTAAAGTGATCTCACTGTGTGAGGTTTATCTAAGCCCATAATATAAAGTTCCCTTTAGATACCTTGTCACATGTTTTGCTCCTATCACATGAATGTGCTTGGGATTCACCATGTATTGACTTAGTGTATTTAGATCAAAACATATATTGGGTCATGTATTGGTCAAGTACATTAGTGAACCAATAATTTGTTTGTACAGAGTGGCATCTATAGCTTCTGATATATCATCATTTAGCAAATTCAAGTTTGTTGTCATCGAAGTAGTCATGTACTTAAAATATAGCATTCCAAACATCTTCAGGATTTTTACTGTATATTTTCCTTGGTCTAGGAAGATCTCATATGGGGATTGCCAAACTTCAAGACCTAGAAAGAAGTGCATTGTTCCAAGGTCCTTCATCTCAAATTCTGCATTCAGCTTCTTCTTGCATTCATCGATGAGCTTGTCTTCTCCTGTTAAGAATAAATCATCCACATATAAAAGTAGTATCATAATCCCATCATTCTCAACCTTATAGTAAAGGTTAAAATATGCTTTCCTCTTTGTAAAACCCAAACACATTAGGAACCCATCTATTCTAGCATACCATGCTATGGGTGCTTATTTTAGCTCATACGGTGCTTTCTTGAGTCTGCATACATAAGATTTTTGATCATGGATCTTGAAACCTTGCGGTTGTTCGATATATACTTCTTCTTCTATAAAGCCATTTAGAAAGGTTGTCTTTACATCCATTTGATGTAACTTCCATTTATTCCTGGCTACCAGTGCAAGAATAGTTCTAATTGAAGTGTACCTAGATACTAGAGAAAAGGTCTCTTTATAGTCAATTCCTTCCTTTTGGAAGAATCCTCTTGCTACAAATATTTCCTTGTACTTTTCTATACTACCATCTACGGAATGACTTTTTTTGAAGATCCATTTTGAGGATACCACTAATTTGTCTTTTGGTCTTGGGATGATTTCCCACACATCATTCTTTATTATGGATTGGTATTCCTCAACCATTGCATCAACCCATTCCTTCTTTTTTGTTGCATATTCAAAACAAGTTGGTTCTTTATCAACTAGATCACTCATCAAGGCCATATAACTGGGATATGACTTTGGGTTCTTTATTTTTCTGGTGGTTCCTTCTAGGATACCAAGTATTCTTGCTTCTTGAATTATATCATGAGCCCAGGAAGGATTTTTCTTTCGATAGATTATTTAATTGGGCACTTCTGCAGGAAATTGAGGTTCAGAGATGTCATGATCCTCAAGTATTTGACTTTCTTCTTCATTCCTAACTGGCTTAGTATTTTCTGTAACTTTGATAGTTTCATGATCCTCTTCATCTTCTCTATCTTTCTTCGACTTTCTAAAAGTTGATTCTTCATCAAATGTTATATCTCTACTAATCTCAATTTGGTAATATCCTAGGATGTAGATCTGATAAGCTTTTGACTGTTCACTATATCCGACAAACAATCCCTTATTTACTAAAGAATCTAGTTTTTTTCTTTTCTCCTTGGGAATGTGAATATACAAAGGACAAACAAATATCTTTCGATGACTTACCTCAGGCTTTCCTCTAGAGAACATTTCTTTTGGAGTTTTGTTCCCAAAAGCACTGTTGGAGATTATGTTTTGTACATATACTGTTGTTTTGGCTACTTCTTCCCATAGGTATATTGGTATATATTGGTCATGTATCATGGATTTTAATGCTTCCATTATATATCTATTGTTTCTCTCTTCCACACCGTTTTGTTGAGGATTATAGGGAATGGTTAGATCCCTCTTAATCCCATCTTCCTTGCAGAAATCATTGAAGTGATTTGATGTGAACTCTCCTCCATTATCTGATCTTAAAATATTTATTTTATTCTTAGTAAAGTTTTCTATTAGATATTTGAATTCTTTAAACCTTTCAATCAATTCATCCTTATTTTTCAAAAAATATATCCAAGTCTTGCGGGAATAGTCATCAATAAAACAGGCATAGTAAACATACCCGCTTACTGAAGTTGTTTGTATTGGCCCACATATATTTGAATGGATAATATATAGGATCCCTTTTTCTTTGTTGTCACTCTTCAGATAGGGATTCTTAGTATTCTTCCCTTCTGTACATCCTTTGCATACACCTTCATGTTTTATCTGAATTTCTGGAAGAATAGTCACAACCTTACATACAATTGGAAGAACTCTGTAATGAACATGAGAAATCCTTCTGTGCCAAAGCTCACATGGATTTATTATACTAGTTGCTAAGGTTGAATCTGCATGTCCCTTCAATTTGTAGAGTCCTCCTTCTTCAATTCCAATTTCTATTGCATCATCTATGGTCTTTCCTTTTGACCACATGAGTACTTTTCCATCTATGAAGGAAACTATAAACCCTCTATTGTCTAAGGCTTAAATAGACAGGTGGTTATGCTTTAGTTTAGGGACATAGAACATCTTTCATCTTCATGGATTTTCTAGAATCCAACTTATAGGATGCTTCTCCCATTCCTTTGATGAGATATTGAGAGTCATTTCCAAGCATTACCTTGTGAGGATAATTGTTTTGTAGAATGCATGATAGTGAGTCCTTGTAACCTATCATGTGCTTGGATGTGCCACTGTCTATTAACCATGATTCATTTTCAGGTGATACTGATCCTATTACAGTAGAGATCAGTACATATTCTTCATTGGATTCTTCATCTTTCTTTGTTTCCTCTTCTACTTCTTGGTCACTATCTTCAATAGCATGGACTTGGAATCTTTTCATATTTTTAACTCTTTCTGCTTTCATGGGACAGTTGATGGCAATGTGTCCCATCTTGTGACAACTGAAGCACTCATAATTTGAGAAGTCTTTCTTGGGTCTTTTAAACCCTTGAGTCTTGTGAGGATGATCATGAATTTTCCTTTTGTACTTTCCTTTGGCATGGGCTATTAGGGATTGGTATTCATTATTGTTTAGCTTCACTTCTCTGGATAAGATTCTTTATTCTCCTTGGGCACATTCTTCCCATATGTTTCTGAATTTGGTTAGTTTCCTTCTTGAGCATATTCCTTGGATAAAATCTTCCCAATCTCTTGGAAGAACATTTAGGGTGGTCATCACAATTTATGCTTCTTCTAATATATCTCTAGTGGCTTCTAGATGATCTCGGATTTGGGTCACTCTTGAAAAATAAGATTGCATAGTCTCATACTTTTGATTCTCTACACTTTTGAGGTTATTCCTCAGAGTCATATTCCTGTTGATGTCTCTTCCTTCAAATAGACTGGAGAGGGCATCAAACATTTATTTTGGAGTTTCCCTTAATGATACTTTAGGAATCAAGTTATCCTTGATGGAATCAACTATGATTATTTCAGCTATAATCATTTCCTTCTTATGCTTGGACTTAGCTTCCTCCTCTTTTCGTTCTTTTACTTCCTCCTTCACAAATTGCTCCAGATCATTCTCTTGCACGATGAGCATGATCCTATACTTCCATGCTCTGAATTTTTCATATCCTTCAAGATTTTCAACTAGTTTGATGCTCTTAGTCATCTTCAACAAAATGAGAACTTCAAATGGAATAGGGAGGAAGAGTACTCACTTGAATAAAATAGTTTATGGATGACCTCCTTATCGATGACCTAGGGTTTGATGTAGAAACCCTAGTTTCTCAACTAGAAACCCTAATAGGGTTTAGATGTGGAAAAGATGGGCCTCCCTTAGGCAAGGTAGGCTGTAACTTGCTTTTCCTGAGATTGATCATGAAATCTTAGAAAAAGGAAACCCTAGTTTGTCCGAGTAACAACAACTGGTAAAAAACTAAAACTTCTTGGATTCTAGATATGTCTTCACAAAAAGATGCTATCTTTAATAGTGAGTTGAGGGATCCCTCTTTCCTGGCTGATCTGTCGAGGTATTTGTTTAGAATGGAAAACCCCAGTTTTGGAGTACCTCCTTTTAGGGTGGCTCTAATACCATGCTAATGTTTTATCAAATTTTCTTAGATGATATCTTAAAACATATTACTAGAATATCACTGAAAGGACAACATGCATAGAAAACATAAGAACACAAGAACACAAATATTTTCCTTGGGGAAACCACAAGGGAGAAAACCCTGCCAAAATTTCTTAGTATAGATCTCGACCAGAGCAGTGTAAAACCTAGACAAATGCTTCTTACTCCTTTCTAGCAGAGGAGTTCTTATCTCTCTTACAAGGTTGCTTGAGTGAGTGAGTACAAATGAAGGGGAGTGCCTCCCTATTTATATTCTCCTGTTGACTTTACCTCTAACTTGGGGGGGCTGACTTTACCTTACAAATAGCCTTTATTATATTGACACTTGGGTACTAATGGCCCGACTTACATTAGGAGGTTTACATTGCATCCTTCAGTGACTCTAACAAGGCCAAACTCATCTCGAATAGGAGGAATACAATACATCTATAATGTCTTCCGAAGTTACATTACTTTAGTTCATAAACATCATGAATAGTTCTTCTTTCACCATTCTTCACATATATAGAAATCACACCTTTACCATCAACTTTTACCTTACTGTCATTACCTAACTTCACTTCAGATTGAATGCTTGTATCTAGACTTGAAAAAAATTCCTTATTTCAAGTCATGTGGTTGCTGCATGTCCTGTCCAAGAACCATATATATTTTGAACTTTTCAAGGTGACATTACAAGTAAAAAATGTAGGCTTCTCTTCATTTTTAGAGTCCTTTGTCATGTGTGTGGAAAAATTACTAGCATATGCTTGCTTCTTCAAACACTTGTTAGCAAAATCCCCAATTTTCTTACAGTAAAAACATTAAACTTTAGATCTGTCATACCTTTGATTTCTTGGCTTCCATGTTTTGCTGCTACTCCCCCTTACGCTAGGAGTACTCTGTTGTAACTTCTCCTTAGATTCTGGATTATTTCTGCTGTCACTATAATCAACACTTCTACCTCCTCTTCCTCTATTACTAGCTCTTCCTCTGCCTCTACCTCTAGTAACATGTAACTGAGATTCAAAATGATTTTCTAATGGAGTATCATCATACCTATTCATTCTTGATTCATGAGAAATCAAGGAACCAGTCAGCTCATCAATGTGCATTTCACTGAGATTTTAAAATTTTTCAATTGGATCAAACACTGCTTCAAATTTCCTTGGCAAACATCTCAGCAATTTTTCAATCACACGTTGGTCTGAGAGGTATTCACCATACTACCGTAGCTAGTTTACAATAGTCATGACTTGTGTCATAGAACAATCATCAGTCTTGCTATCCTTCATCTTCAAATTCTCAAAATCTCTTCACAAGTTATGCATCTTAACATTCTTCACCTTGGTCACACCTTGATAGAAAGTTTCAAGAGTTTTCCAAGCTTTCTTTGAAGACTTAGCACTTCATATATTTGGAAAAACAGATTCACTCAGGCCTTGCTGAATAAAACCAAGATATTTATTATCCTTCTTCTGATTTTCCTTCAACAGAACACGCCTAGCATTTGACATAGCCAATTCAGGAGCTTGATCAGCTGGTTCTAGATACCAAATCATAACAAACTCCCAAATATTCTAAGCACGCAGGATAGTTCTCAATTTAATAAACCAAGTATCATAATTTGTTTCAGACAACACTGGAATTTGTGGCTACACTACACTGTTGTTAGTAGCCATCTCAAATTAAATTACTCTTAAAAACTTAACCAAGCTCTGATACCACTCTGGGGAAGGAAGGGGATTGTCGCTCTCTGCTTCAACAACACTTAAAAATTCACTAACATCCCAAATCAACACTTACAACACTGTAACAGTTGGTTGTTATAGCTGGTCATGACAACTAAGAGTGCTCACAAAAATCAAATAAACACTTGCAGGATTGTTGCAGCTAGATGTTGCAACTGACAGTACTCTACACATGGTGTTCCAACTAGTTGTTATAGCTAACAACAAATAAATCAACTATTTCAACTAGCTGTGACTGTGACAGACACCTACAACACAGTCATAGCTCAGTTATAAATGACTTTTTAACAAGTTTCAGATGACCTTTGCGTCCATAAACTTAACAGAAATATTATACCAAATTAATCACCACATTAACATCAACTAAACTCTGGTTCCTTCAGTTGTTACTGGAGACTAACATAAAAAATAAAACTAAAATTTTCACACTAAAAAACAGAGTAAAAATAAAAATACATACTAAAATCTGAGTTTCAACTCTTTGTATTTCTCTGTATATCACTGCGTGTAAAATCACGATTACAAGATGGGTATATATAGTATTTCAACTAAGTCCGTCATTAACTATTAATTGACCGTTCACTATACAAAAACAAAATTATGTGCAAATATTCTGTTACAGTCTATTACAGTCTCACAGAGTGGAAAGCTGTGATGCCTCTTCAGAACTCAGAAGTGCTTTGCTAGGAGATTAGAAGTGCTTTGTTGGGAGATTAAGACAGCTCTTCATATTTTAATAATCGGATGTATTCAATTGTTTCTTGTTCAGGCAAGACAATGTGGCGGTGTTGTGATTTTTCAGAATTGTGGCAGTTAATGCTTTGGCTTTTCTATGTTTCATTGGCCAACAATTTTGGGCAGTGAAGTAATTAACAGATTCCAACATTAATACCATAAATACTTTAACGTTGACATTGAGATATGGTCATGTTGGTGTTTTAATGGATCCGAAATGAACTATAATTGAAGGCTAGATATAGATTGTGATATTGGCGTGTATCATATATTAGAAAACTAAAAGTCACGTTCATTTAAATGGAGGAATCTAACACAATGACGATTCCCGAATTGATTCCATCTGACATCTCAAATTCAAATTTTAAGGAATAAATTCAGAGAATTTTGAAGAACATAAAGCGAACCTATGTACTCTCAACAACCCCAAAAAGTTGTGTGGTAACATGTTGGTTCTATAAGTTGTCTAGTGGTTATACCAGTTCTCCCTCACCTAGTTCACCTAGGATGTAAGAAAATGTACTGCACTCCCTCCATGGACTATTTCAAAAGAATGCAAGGGGAGGGTCACCTCCCCGATTGTATTTGGAAGGGAAAATCTAAATCCAAGTGAAAGAGTTAGAGGGTTGTAAGTTATTGACGGCAATATTGAATGATGACATGTTGGCATGTTGAAAGTGACAACTCGTTATGACATTATTGCAAGGAGAGGTTGTCGATAGGGCATGGGTCGATGCGAGGCGCTGGAATATGTTGGCCATGATGAAGAAGAGGAATATTTGTTGGATTATTTTTAGGATCTTGGAAATCTTTGAAGTAAATGGCGTCTTAAAAAATTATAGCCAAAAAAGGGCCAAATCATTGGCTCTTTAACCAACACCATTGTTTTCAACATCTTCCTCCATAGCGTAGTGGTAGTGAAATTACTTTGTAAGGGTTGTGGATTACTCTTAACAACATTTGTGGTAAGAATTGGCACATTGTTCTCAATATACGTGTAACCCAACCCTAGTTTATGTAGTCATCTACTCCAACACATTATAACAAAAGGAACAACGAAGGAAGAAAGAGGCTGAAATATCTAATGACGAGTCTTGCATTGTGTCATTAGTGGGTCATCGTTGAATGCTCGTTTTGACTAATATTCACTTGGAATATATTTCTTACCAAACGTGCTCAGTGGAAGGCTGTGAAATACGAGTACATTGAGTGCGAGATGATGATACTTTTTATTGATGCCACATTTAAATAAATAGAACTTGCATGAGCCATAATCCCCCACCACTACCAATGTGTCAAAATAAAGCCTAAGAAACAAATAAGAAAAACATAACTTAGTGTCGATCATGGAAAATGAAGTTGCACCCTAATTTGGAAGTTGAAATTATAACAACAACCATTTGGAGATATTGTTACGTGTAACTATTAAGTTTGGAAAAATAATTAATATATGAGATCATAAAGATGCTTGGAGCAATAAATTGTTGTGCAGTTCTGCTAGAATGTTTTCCTAACAATCCGCATAAGGTCATTCCTCTACAATTGTATGGTTGTTCATCAAGTACAACGTCTGTCCTCCATGTGTGAAGGAGGGCTTCAGAAATAGGTAGATGCATGTAGAAGAAATGAAAGTGATAGGGTCTTATGGGTTCCTAGAAATATATCAATGCTTATATCAACAATGTTAATAATAAATATAAGGATGAATCTAAAGATATAATTGCCTTTATCATAATCCATGACACAACAATGTTAATAATAAATATAAGGATGAATCTAAAGATATAATTGCCTTTATCATAATCCATGACACACATTTATTAAATGGGAAAAAACAAACATTTTCTTACATGATGGAAGGTATATTCAATCAAACCATTATTTTTATTATATTTTATTTGTTTAAGAATTCATGAATGGATGAACGATTTGGAGTACAGTAATTGCTACCCAACGACTCTTTCCTGGGAATCAGGATTATGAAAACATTCGAAATGTCTCGAACATGTTTATAAACTGGTATTGAGTCATGAGGATATTGACAATTTGGATATATCTTGGATAACATTATGAAGTGGGACTTAGTTGAGAGGTGGAGGATAAGGAATTTTAGGTACCTAGGAATTAATCTAGATTTGGAGCTTAATAAAATTTATCTCGATAAAATCATCTTTCATTAAAAAGACTTCAAATAGTCTAAAATACTATATCTTGAAAACGTTTGCATAGAGATATAAATATTTTTAACCATTTATTCTCTCACTTATGCTCTTAACTTTATGATAAAGACTTTCAACATGATAAACATTATGTCTTACACTTTAAATGCAAAAATGTCCCAAATCGTAGTTATGTGAGGAATGTTCTTAGCATGTAAATTCACATTCTAGATCGACTAATTAGATAGTCTTTCTAAAAGAAAATAACATCTATCTACCATTCTAGAAAGGAATCTTTAGGGAGGAGTCATAGAAGACTACACATGCATATAAAAAGGACTACACATGCATATAAAAAGGACATCCACCAATTGTCCTTATTGTGTATAGATTTTATCAAATAACTAATAGAAAAATAGGAAATGTAAGCCGCAAAGAAAAAGCTTCACTTGCTTGATCAAGGACCAGCTTAACTAATGTTTGCATGCACACCTTATCTTGAACGAGTCACTCTCTTCACTATTCATAATAACATTTGGGAAAACAACTCCAAACAACCACTAGCCAAATGATAAACGCCCTCCTCCCACAAATCCATCCAAATTAACCCGATCCCTACTCTATAAATCTTAGTTCCACCCTCTCCTCCTCCTTATATTCCCTCTTAACCAACAAACACACAAACCAAAATAAACACAACAAAAATGAAACCCCATCATCAACCAGTAAGATTCTCCCTATATCCCATTGCGTTTCCCATTTTATTTCTTAAATTCCATATTTATTCAAGTTCTTACATTGTTTATTCTTTACACATGTGTCACTCATGCACCTAAATTAAATTAATTATAATTTGTAAAATTATAATAGCAACATAAAATATTCATAAATTAATAAAAAAAAATAATGATAAAATAAAAATAAACACATGTCATAGTTGACGAGTAGCTGCGTCGTATCTGCATGTCGGACAATTGATTATACGATTAAACCACTGGAAAATGCAATTAGAATGAAAAGATGGCTGCATGCCAATTGTTTGGCACTCTCCCCATTTTTAAAGGTTTTGTAACAAACTGTGCACTCCACCCCGTCGTCATTTCCATCTCCATTTTCGTTGCCCTTGTTGCGAATTATAACGTCAGGCAACCCATCCACTACTTCACGAGCACTGCGTGGAATAATATTTCTATTCCTAACAATGATATGTTCCGGTATGAAATTAAAGTGATACGTAGAATCATCATCCTGGACATGTTGCATGATCTGACGCCAACTAAATCTCGAATTCCAGATAATCTGGATGTAGTACTGGATTCGTACATTGTTCAGTTGGCACATGCAGCAAAGTAATAAATGCTCTGGCTGCAGCATTGTGAACAGGCCTGGAATTTGACGGTCTGTAGGACGTTTTTTTGTTTGTTGGAACGTATTTGACAGCCAATCAGAAAATTAAAACGTCAACAATGACGGGCATAAAAATATTGAAACCGTCTATTTGACGTCTACAGAATTAAACCTCCCGTCATAAATTTTAATAGTGATTTGATGGAATACTTGTTCGAGAGTATAGCCTATGCTAGTTACTAGGCATGGCATCGGCCCGGGCATGAATTGTTGTGCAGCTGCTTCGTACCCTGCGAAGTTTCAATGTCCTTGTGGGTGGAGTTAATGCTCTCTCAGATTTCTTTTCCATTTCTTTGAATAATCCGGCCTCCATTCCAGTGACTCAACTACCTACTCTTGTGTTCTCTGGATGAAGCGGCCGTTCTAATGCATCAAGATAATGTATCAGGGGTAATCTAATCGAGATAATGCATCAGGGTAATCCAGGGATTGTTAAGAGGCTGGAAGAGGCCAGGAGGATGATCTTGTATTCCATTATAGTTTTACCTTTCCCGGAAATATTCTATTCTTCTTGCTAAAAGGGACATCAATACTCTTCTGCGCATCCATTGAATCAATTCCCATTGTCCTACTTCTAACTGCAGTCTAGGTAAATTGGAACATTTGTTTTTCGGATGATGCCTAGTTTTCGTCTATTTTGTAAGCAATTTCACTTTTGAATGTTTCTTCTTCGATCTATGAGCTAAACTCTGTTTATTTCCAGCAAATTTGAGTCGGAAGGAGTCTTTTTGTGACCATTACGCAAGTTATGTATAATATTTGATTATTTAGGCATATTACCGTTTCTGTGAGTAATAGGAACATTGGAAGTTCTGTCTGTTGGAAAAATGTAATTACTCGCAGATCTGCACTTGATTTTTCAGCCGACTTTGTTAGAGGCCGTACAAGTCGAGATCTTGTCTGTCAGTCTGACAAGAAGGAAAATTCCACGAGTATGCAACATAGTCCAGTCGAATTTATTTCAGAAGTTAAGTTGTTAGATAGATAGTAATTTCAGTCTTTAATGGAAAGTCAGTCGGCCCATGCTGAAGCAATTTTCAAATTGTCTATAAATAGAAGAAGCATTTTGTAAATCAGTTGACACACAGGAACACAGAGACAGACAGCAGAGTAACTCACGGTGAGGAAGAACAGTCGAAGCTCACGCTTCTGTGCATGTAATTTAGTCGAAGAGTTGAAGCTCTGTAGACCGACGAGTCTGGACATACCGACCAGTTTGTAACCGACCAGTTTGTATTACTTTGTATTTCAGCATAGTTAATATATGAAATAGTTTGTGGATGAATGCATGATTATTTGGTCGCACATATTTCCAGATTTACATTTGTAAATGTCTTTTACAATTACTGTTAAGTGAAAGAACAAGAACCCATAAAAATATCACCGCGTGAAAGTTCCAGGTTTTACGGCACATTGGTCGACTCAAGTCTTCCTACATATTTGGGCACATGTTTCTCATAAGTTATTTGGATTTGTAAATGTGTCTATTTTACTTCATTTTACTCACAGGTGAAAAGTATTTGTAATTTCTTAAGTCTTTAGACTAAGAAACATATTTTGCAGAGTCCGACCAAAGTGAGCCGACTAGAGTGGTCGAAGAGCCGACTGGAGTGGTCGGAGAGTCAGCCGACTGAAGCATCCGACTTGGTCGGAGTAAAAAGTGATCGAGGTAAAAATTGGTCGGACAAGTAAGTCGAGGTAAAATCCATCGGACAAGTAAGTCAGAGTAATTTTGGTCGAGTGTAGGACCGACTAAAATTTGAAAAATTGTCTAGTCGGGCATAGACAAGTTTCACCCAACTGGTGAAAAGGTAAACTGGTCGGAGTGAAAAGTAAAAGTGAAAATTTGAATTTTGACTGTGCCCTAAACCCAAGTTTAGTCGGCTCGGTTTTGGCTATCTGGTATCAGAGCGAGGTTATATCAGAGCAAAGTTTATATTAGTCCAAGATTTTAGGAAAGAAATCTTGTCTTAAAAGGTGGAAATTAATTTTCTAAGGAAAGTTAATTAAAAATGGCTTCCACTTCTGGCTCATTACAACCTCCAAGTTTTACAGGAAAGAATTATGAATATTGGTCTTTAACAATGAAGGCTTTATTCAGAGGTCAAGATGTGTGGGAGATAGTCCAGCATGGTTATGCAGAACCAGCAGACATGACTGCATATAACAATCTCACACAGGCTGAGAAAGATGTCTTAAGAGAACAGAGGAGGAAAGATGGAAAAGCTCTGTTTTTCATACATAAAGCTATGCATGAGAGCATACTCCCAAGAATAGCAGCATCGACGAATGCCAAGGAAGCATGGGACACATTGGAGACTGCCTATCAAGGCTTGAATAAGGTAAAGACATCCAAGCTGTAGATTCTGAGAAAATATTTTGAATCTCTGTGCATGAAAGATTCAGAGAATGTAGACACATTCTACACCAGAGTTGTTGGGTTGATAAACCAACTTAAATCTCATGGAGAACCCGTATCAGACCAAAGGGTTGTTGAAAAAATTCTCAGAATTCTTCCCCCAAGATTTGAAAATTTGGTTGTGACCTTAGAGGAACACACAGACATGTCAACATTTAGCATTGATGAGCTGCAGGCTTCACTCATCAATCATGAACATAGAATCAACATATCACATACATCATTGGAAGGTGCATTTGCAACACAGTCATCTATAAGCCGTGGTAGAGGCAGGGGGAGAAACAACTTCAGAGGCAGAGGAAGAATTTATTCAAGAGGAGGACGAGGCATAATTCCTGCAAATGTCGGTGGAAGAGGAGATAACCAAAACCCAAGTCAGCCAAGTGGCCAGAGGTTTGATAAATCAAAAATTCAATGTCATTACTGCAAGAAGTTTGGTCATTATGCATATGAATGCAGGAAGAAGCAATATGACCAAGGAAGACAAATCCCAAGTCAGTCAACCAGCACCAACACTTCGACAGGTGCAATGCTAATGGCATCGACATCTCCACTTGAATGCAATGCTGTTCAAGAAAGTCCACATGACATATGGTACTTAGACTTAGGATGCAGCAACCATATGACTGGTAATTTAGATCTGTTTTCCAGTCTAGACACTTCAGTTAAAACTGATGTTACACTTGGAAACAATGTCCAAGTTACTGTCTTAGGAAAAGGCACTGTTGATATTCTAACCAAACAGGGGGAGAGTAAGTATATCCCTGATATCTATCATTTCGAAGGTCTAAAGCATAATCTATTAAGCATTGGACAGTTGTTACAAAAGGGCTATAGAGTCTACATGGAAGATGAACACTGTGTGATCAAAGACAAGCGTCCAAGCGACCAGCTGATAGCAAAAGTGCCAATGACAAGAAACCGCTTGTTTCCATTAAGGATAGTTCCCAACATAAAAGGGAAGACAAAGACAGGAGCTGCATTCAAGGCAGAAAGTGAAGAAACAGTCGAGATCCTCGACAAGAGAGAAAATTGCAGCGCTAATTTGCAAGATGCATTTCAGACAGAAGTTCAGTATGAATCCTGGTTGTGGCATTTCAGATTTGGACATTTGAATTTTGGTGGGCTGAAGCTACTACACACAAAGAACATGGTGAAGGGATTACCATTGATCGACAAACTAGAGAGGGTTTGTGAAGGCTGCATTTTTGGCAAGCAGCACAGAGAAACATTTCGAGTCAGAAAGTCCTATAGAGCATGCACACCACTTGAAATTGTGCACTCTGACATTTGTGGTCCAATGCAGACATCATCCATTGGTGACTGCAAGTATTTTCTAACCTTTATTTATGACTACTCAAGAAAGACATGGGTATATTTCTTGAAACATAAATCTGATGCATTTGGTTATTTTCAGCAGTTCAAGGCACTCGTGGAGAACCAGAGTGGTCACCGCATCAAGATCTTAAGGACTGACAGAGGAGGTGAATATGTTTCAAATGAATTTCTAAATTTTTGCAAGAGCCATGGCATACAGAAACAATTCACTGCACGGTATACACCTCAGCAGAACGGCATAGCCGAAAAAAACAGAACCATCATGGAGATGGCACGCAACATGTTGGCAGCCAAGCATTTGCCAAATGAGTATTGGGGTGAAGCAGTCGCAACTGCCGTATACATTATGAACCGGTGTCCGACAAAGAGTGTGAAGAACAAAGTTCCCCAAGAAGCATGGACAGGTATGAATCATAGTGTCTCACATTTAAAAGTTTTTGGTTGTGTTGCATATGCTCATATTCCAGATGAGTTGAGAAAGAAGCTAGACAAGAAGGGACAGAAATGTATTTTTGTCGGCTATTCAGAAGACACAAAAGCATACAAGATGTATGACCCCGTCACAAGGAAAGTGATAATTAGTCAGGATGTTCAATTTGTTGAGAATGAATCATGGGATGGAACCGTCGACACAAATGTCAAGATTGTGTCCGACATCGACAATGATGATATGCAAGAGGAAGTGGTTCAAATACCACATGTAAGTCAACCAGTCGGAGCACCGTCGACTCCCATGACACCAAGACATGGTTCATCACAAGGACCATCGACACAAGTAGCAGCTCAAGCTACACCGACAAGTACACCAATAGGATAGCAGACTCCATCAAGCATTTCGTCTAGGTCAACATCGACAGAACCGGTGAAGACAAGAAGTCTGCGAGAGATATATGAAGCTGGTACACCTAATTCATTCTCTCTGTTTGCATTATTTTCCCCTATATATGATCCACTAACATTTGAAGAAGCTGTTGAAGAATAAGTATGGGCACAAGCCATGGATGAAGAAATAGAATGCATTGAGAAAAACTAGACATGGGAACTGGTTGATGTACAAAAAGACAAGGATGTAATCAGTGTCAAATGGATTTATAAGACAAAGCAAGATGCTGATGGGAATGTGCAAAAGCACAAGGAAAGAATGGTAGCAAGAGGGTTCACACAGCAACCCGGCATCGACTTCAATGAAACGTTTGCACCTGTTGCACACATGGATACAATCAGAACAGTTTTGGCCATTGCTGCTCAAAACAAATGGCCAGTTCATCAAATGGATGTCAAGTCGGCATTCTTAAATGGCTATATAGAAGAGGAAGTATATGTGGAACAACCACAAGGGTATGAAGTTCCAAGTCAAGAGCACAAAGTGTACAGGCTGAAGAAGGCATTATATGGTTTGAAGCAAGCTCCTAGAGCTTGGTACAGTCGTATTGATTCCTATCTCATTGAGAATGGATTTCACAGAAGTGAAAGTGAACCGACTTTGTACACCAAAGTCGATGAGCAAGGTAAGATGTTAATTGTCTGCCTGTATGTAGATGATTTAATATTTACTGGTGATTATGGCATAGCAGATTTTAAAATAGTCATGGAAAGTGAATTTGAAATGACTGATCTGGGGCTTATGAAGTTTTTTCTGGGCATTGAAGTTCAGCAGTCTGAAAGTGGTATCTTTATATCACAGTCTAAGTATGCAAGTGAAGTTTTAAAAAGGTTTAACATGTCTAACTGCAAGACAGCCCCAACACCAGTGATAACAGGTTTAAAATTGAGCAAGGATGATGAAGGATCCACTATAGATCCTATGCTATTCAAAAGGCTTGTTGTTAGCCTTATGTATTTGACAGAAACAAGACCAAACATTATGTATGGTGTAAGTCTGATCTCAAGGTTCATGAAGTCACCAAAAGACTCACATTGGCAAGCAGGTAAAAGAATTCTAAGGTATGTAAGTGGCACAAAAGACCTTGGTATTATGTATTCAACCTCAGAAAATTTTAAACTCATTGGTTACACTGACAGTGACAATGGAGGAAGCATAGATGACAGGAAGAGCACATCTGGGTACACGTTTCATTTTGGTACAGGTGTTGTTTCATGGGCTTCAAAGAAACAACCCATAGTAACTCTATCTTCAGCTGAAGCAAAGTATGTTGCAGCAACAAGTGCAGCATGTCAAGCTGTCTGGCTGAGGAGAGTCTTAAAAGACTTGTCACAGAACCATCAAGAACCGACAACAATCTTTTGTGACAACAATTCAGCCATAGCATTATCAAAGAATCATGTGTTTCACAATAGAACCAAGCACATCGACACAAGGTTTCATTTTATAAGAGAGTTGGTGAATGACAAGGAAATTTGTTTGGAATTTTGCAGGTCTGAACACCAACTGGCGGACATCTTCACAAAGCCATTGGCAAAGGACACATTCCAGTATCTGTGTAGTTATCTTGGAATGACAAGTTCTCCACAGTGAACTCTGTCATAAACAGAGCATGTCTAAGCTCTGAGACATTTTGTAAATTTTGTTTTAAAAAATCCCCATCTGCTCATAATTAAGGGGGAGTGTTGGAAAAATGTAATTACTCGCAGATCTGCACTTGATTTTTCAGCTGACTTTGTCAGAGGACGTACAAGTCGAGATCTTGTGTGTCAGTCTGACAAGAAGGAAAAGTCCATGAGTAGGCAACATAGTCCAGTCGAATTTATTTCAGAAGTTAAGTTGTTAGATGGATAGTAATTTCAGTCTTTAATGGCAAGTCAGTCGGCCCATGCTGAAGCAATTTTCAAATTGTCTATAAATAGAAGAAGCATTTTGTAAATCAGTTAACACACACAGGAACACAGAGACAGACAGTAAAAGAACTCACGGTGAGGAAGAACAGTCGAAGCTCAAGCTGCTGTGCATGTAATTTAGTCGAAGAGCTGAAGCTCTGTAGACCGACGAGTCTGGACAGACCGATCAGTTTGTAACTGACTAGTTTGTATTACTTTGTATTTCAGCATAGTTAATATATGAAATAGTTTGTGGATGAATGCATGATTATTTGGTCGCACATATTTCCAGATTTACATATGTAAATGTCTTTTACAATTACTGTTAAGTGAAAGAACAAGAACCCATAAAAATCTCACCGCGTGAAAGTTCCAGGTTTTACGGCACATTGGTCGACTCAAGTCTTCCTACATATTTGGGCACATGTTTCTCATAAGTTATTTGGATTTGTAAATGTGTCTATTTTACTTCATTTTACTCACAGGTGAAAAGTATTTGTAATTTCTTAAGTCTTTAGACTAAGAAACATATTTTGCAGAGTTTGACCAAAGTGAGCCGACTAGAGTGGTCGAAGAGCCGACTTGAGTGGTCGGAGAGTCAGTTGACTGAAGCAGCCAACTTGGTTGAAGGTCTGACTTGTTCGGAGTAAAAAGTGGTCGAGGTAAAAATTGGTCGGACAAGTAAGTCGAGGTAAAATCCGTCGGACAAGTAAGTCGGAGTAATTTTGGTTGAGTGTAGGACCGACTAAAATTTGAAAAATTGTCTAGTCGGGCATAGACAAGTTTCACCCGACTGGTGAAAAGGTAAAGTGGTCGGAGTGAAAAGTAAAAGTGAAAATTTGAATTTTGACTGAGCCCTAAACCCAAGTTTAGTTGGCTCGGTTTTGGCTATCATTGTCTACAATATTTGAGTTAAACTATGAGTCTAGAAGCTTTGTAAAAGAGAACCATTTTACCATTTGTATCTTCGACTGAGCTGGAAATGATGTTTTCTTCATCTTTCCGGTCGAGTTGGATATTATGTTTTCTTCATCTTTCCTCGGGAATCATTTTCCAACGGTTTAATTATTTTCTGCATACAACCTCTGTATCCCCCTGCCATCATATTGTTCAACAACGCCAAGGAAAAACTGGAAATGAACTAAAAAATTAATGAAAGCTGATTTTTCTCCACATCTGGAAAATCTACTGGAAAATCCTATTCTTCGGGCAATTAATATAAATATATCAAGTCCTTTTTTCCACCAGATTATTCCGACTTGGATTCTTCTCTACTGAAAACCTCTTTCCTTCTCTTCTAGTTCAATCTACTTTTTCCATTTGGAAGATATATTCGTAACACTCTCAAGTTCCGTCTCTTAGCCGCGATTTTGGCTCTTTACTTTGAATGCGGAAATGGCTCCTTGTGTCTCTCGGCCAGAGTCCCCAGTGCTGAGTCTCAGCAAGAATGTTTGGCCTGTGTTGTCTCTACCTGCGTGCCGTTTAACTTTTTTAACAACTTTCTGAGGCACCAATTTTGTCTTGCAGTTCTATCTCACGTGCCTGTCACAGTCCCCGACCCTTCATTCTTTATACGCTTTCAAATTCTCCCAATTCAAGTCATATCGCAGTGTTGCAACCTCATCTCTTATCCGCCATGGCTGACTCGACTCCAACCTTCAGATCCCCATCTGACTTTTAACTTCGGATATGGTATGACCGTGATTAGATCACATGATCAAATGATCTATATGCCACTTATTGTTTATTAGGGTTTCCTTTCTCGCCCCCTTTTCTTAGAACGAGAGTTTGGGGCTTCGACGATCTCTGGGCTCTGGATGTTGCTGCAGCAGCATAGAAGCAGTATTATTATTATATAGTAAAGCTGCAGTTGAGTTCAGAACTTTATGATCCCTAGGATATTAAGGCAAAAACTGATTTCCCCAGATTGGGAATTTAATGGTGTCGTTCGATCTCCCTCAGGATATGGTAGTTCTAGAAGCTTGTTAGAAACCAATGATGTCATATTTTGAGAGTAGGATCCCTAGGATAAAATTTGCTTGTTGTGTTGTTGCATATTTTGAGAGTAGTAAATTTTTATGCAAATTTTTTAATTACACTTAAGTATAACATAAAAAATATTTGATAAGCATAAAAAAAAAATTGACAGGCACCAAATTGCCTGGGACGTAAAATGAGAGGCACCAAAAACTCGAAAACGTCACCAAATTTTCAAATGACAGGCACTGGAAATTTGAAATTCCAGCGCTGATTGTGAACCTTTGGATCTAAATAAATTTAGATCCAAAGGTTCACGATCCAAAGGTTCACAATGCTGCAGCCAGAGCATTTATTACTCTCCTGCATGTTTAATATTGTTCTCCTTTTGAGATAGTCTTGATTCCCAATGCCATTACTGCGAGGCGTCCTGGGCCGAGGTACAATCTCTCCGTCCCATCGATCATTTAAGTGACTTATATCAAGATTCTCTGATAAACTATCTACTCTGCGGGGCATTCTGTGATAAAATAAAGATCCATCGTACAATCGATGAAGTTAAAGTCCAGGGTCATTAACAATCACGCTGGAGACCATTTGCTGTGTAACATTTTGACCGTTGATTCTGTCCGTCTGGGTAATTGTAGTGGCCGCATCTGAGTTTTGTAATGTACCATAAGTAATACCTGCGCTCACATCCCTTTCCACGCACCTCATAACATTTAAAACAAGTTCGCTGTTAACTTCCCTCTTTCTCTCTTCTCTCTGTGCTTGTCTCTGTTGCTGCCTCCGAATAAATGGTTCCATTATTTCGAAATAACCGAAAAATATTGTTGTAGAAAATTCAAACTCGGAAGTTAGGATTCGACTCTGTATAATAACCACCACGTGATAGTCAATGCAACTTTCTACCACTACGTACCATCTGTGAGGATGGCCAGCGGTTTACCACCTCTACCATCCACTAATGTGGGGAAGTATTGCTGGGTTTTCCGTGAAGATTTCCTCTGAAAAAAACTTCCTACCACTACTAATATTTTTTTGGTGTTCATAATACGTTTAAATATCGTTAAAGGAATATCATCTAGTCTTCTACTTTGTTGTGGAGCAACAGTTTTCAAGCCGACAGTACAATGGATGGTGATTTGGATATTTTCTATGGATGTTATAAAGAAAATCAGTTAATTTATATAAAAATATATAAATGATGACCGTTTGAAAACATTGGTGTTTGCAGTCGTATTCAAACCCATCTCCCGTTGTATATTGCCATGGAAATCTTTACCCTGAAACCTTGGTGTCCCATGAGCATACACGTACCTAATTGTTTATGCATGAAATTCATTATTCATGAAAAATGTCATAAATCAAATTAAGATTAGGGTTGTTGTTAAATTATGAGATAGAGAGATAGACCTGTAATAAATATTTTATTAAACTAATATAATTGGTTCTCATCTATTATTCCGAGAAAGAGTATTGAGTATGTGATTTAAAATTTAGGGAAAATATAAAAATAAAAATTAGTGTTATAGTTAATAGATAACTTTAAACAAATATTTAATTAGTATTTCAAGTTACTTTTAAATTATTTTAAGATGAAGTTTATTATAATGTCTACGCTAGTGCTTGCGAAGGGTGGTGCTATTGTTATATCTATTTTGACAAAGAGGAAAATATAAAAAAATAAAAATAAACCAAAGTAATTGAACTCCATGTTTACCCCAAACCTTATACAAGAGAGAAGAAATATAGAACTAATTTTTTTGGATCTTTATCCATGCTTAATAGTTCTTGACTTTTTGTGAAAATGTGTTAATAAATTTAAACATATATATTGTACATCTCATGGAGGTTAGGGGTGTTCTTAATGAAGTCTCTTCTTCTTTATATATTTTAGCCAAGGTTTTAACAAGTTGTTAGTAGAGCATCATACCAATATGGCATTGGTGTACTAGTCATATTCATCGTCATCATAGTCATAGTTTATGAATATCTCGTGCAATGATGATGATGATGATGATGATAGGTTTAGTTCAAACTTTTCTTTGATTTATTTTCAAGCATTTCCAATGGAATGATGATGATGAACAATGATGATGAGGAGGAGGAGGAAGATGACAATGATGATGAGGAGGATGATGACTATGATGACTATGATGATCATGATCATGAATACTATGACTATGATGACGATGATTATGAGGATGATTACAATGATGAAGATGATAATGACTATGATGGTGATGATGATGATGATGACAATGATGACAATGCTCGAATTATGATTATGATGATGATGATGAGGATGATGATGATGATGATGATGATGATGAGGATGATGACTATGATGATGATGATGATGAGGAGGATGACAATGATGATGACGATGATGATGATAATGAACAATGATGGTGATGATGATCATGATGACGACGATGATGAGAAACAATGATGATCATGAGGATGATGATGATGATGATGATGAGGATCACTATGATGATGATGATTATGATGATGATTATGATGGTGATGACTATGATGATGATTATGATGGTAATGATGGTCAGTGTTGGAGTTGATGATTACGATGATGATGACTATGATGATGATTATGATGGTGATGATGG
This sequence comes from Pseudotsuga menziesii, assembly GCA_001517045.1. Taxonomy (NCBI): domain Eukaryota; kingdom Viridiplantae; phylum Streptophyta; class Pinopsida; order Pinales; family Pinaceae; genus Pseudotsuga; species Pseudotsuga menziesii. The sequence goes on from LPNX010014417.1 coordinate 206,964, forward strand.
TCGGTGTTGGTGGTGATGATGGTCAATGATGATGGTGATAATAATTTTTTTATACATTGTACTGTGAACATACAGACTTTATTGCTTCGTCAACAATAGGTATTGCAAGCGCATCAACTATAAACTACTACTGCATTTGACATAATGTATGAAAATATGTAATAAAAGACAAAGTAATATAAGAAGTGAAAAATGATTTATTAATATACACAATTTTCAAATCATATACAGTAGTAATGAAAAAGGGAACATCATTCCCAATGTCTATACAAAATATGGAAACTCCTGCCCTATAGAAAATATGGCAACTTGTTCCCTATACAAAATATGGCAACTCATGCCAAAATATCACATCATGGCTAGTGTACATTGGAGGGTCTCTCAATCCTCCTGCCCACCCTCGGAGCTCCCAGGTGCACCTCCAAAATCGATCTTCCTATTCTTTGAGCTAGAGGAAGCTAGGTTCTTTTGGCTGCTTCAACCACCTCCCCTTGGGCTCTAAAACAACAACAATCAAATATAAAATCCTACATGAAATTATACAAGTATAAAACACAATTTAAAAATAAAAAATATGTTTTCAAATCTAAATAGCTCACCTCAAACAAGACCGTAAGTGGTGAGCAAGCTACCATCCTCCGTGAGCCAAGTATCTTAGCAATGCCACCCTGCAACATTTAAACAGTAAGATAACTCATACAATTCACCTATGTTAATTTTTGTTAATATTGCACAAGATATTCATAAACTAATAAATCTCACCGTGAACACAACAGGCTAGTCCTGGGGGCTCATAGGTGGAGCAATCGGATGGTCCTCAGGGGTGGTAGGTGGAGAAGTCAACTAGTCGTCGGGGTTGGCAGATGGAGTAGTGGATTGGACAACCTACTATGATGCTAGGGTGGATGGCATAGCAGAGGATGTAGCCACATCAATGTTGGCTACAAAAATAGGGGGCACAGTGATAGAGGGCATGAAATGGAGTGGACGAAGTGGTGATGTACGAAGATAACCCCCAACTGGCTGTAGAATGGAATGGGCCACCTTGGAAGAGGAAATGAGGGTGGTGGGGGAATATGGGGGAGGGGTCTGTGGTCTACGATGGTGTATAGGGATGGGTGAATGTTGATGGATGGTGTATCGTGGTCAAAGGGGGGAGGGTGGACACATGGGGAATTTTAATGGAGGGGGTGGATGGGTGGGTTGAGGGGGAGTGAGTGAAGGTTGTGACGAAGAAGAGGGAGATGGATGGAAGTGTGGTGGTGGATGGGAGGTAAGGGATGGATGGAATGGGGTGGGCAGGGATGCAACAAAAGGGACATGTATGCCAGGGGCTACACCTGGCATATATGGTGGGAAAAAGGAAGTCAATGGAGAGATAGTGACACCGATGTGCCTATGTACTCGAACCTGCATACATATTCATGGCCTCGTATATTAGTACATAAAAAATATAACTATACAAATCTAAGCCATCAAAATTAAAATTAAATTTATACTTTATTACACGATACCTGCTCATGAGGGGATCTGTTGATCCTCGGCGGGGATGGTTGGTCACTCACTCCTGCGGACACTCGTGTAAACAAAAAAATATTTAGATTCAATTACTCAATATTAACTATATTTGACGAAAAGATTAACTACTAACATTAAATGTAATCACTGAATGAAAAATACGTGTTTTTATGGTGCCGCGATGTCCTCTGCAGGAGGGGGCTCAACAAAAGGATTTTTGTAAGTAATTATCAATATCTAGTGAAATTAAGGGTATCCTTTAATATCCCATGAATGAAGGCGCTATGACAACGTTTCACTAAGTGAAGACCCCATGGTTTCAGGAATAATTGCTTGTAAGGCTATAGATGAACAAACACCATATCACTAACTTGAAAGTGCACTCAAAACAAAGATGAATGGATTATTGTTTCATTTGGTTTCTTTCCATGTGAATATTGTCCTCCAAAATCTAAAGAATCCGATATCAATTTCAGAGAACCATGTCAAATTCTTGAAATGGTTAACTATTGGGTGTGTTCGGAGGGAGTACTAACGGTTCCCAAGTTCCATAGATTGATTCATATGGATACATTTTAGATACAATGTTGTAGGAGGTATGATATCACCATTCAACAAGAGAGAGCCACTTTTCCCATTGATGTTGTTTCTTAGAGGTGAAGCAATGAGGATACATTTCCAAACATTTGTTGATAACTTCAGTCTGAACATTTGTTTGTGGGTGATAGTATGAACTCATCTTTAGTTTGGTTCTAGTGTGGCAGAATAGTTCTGTCTAAAAATTACTTGTGAAAGTTGCATCGTAGAAGATATGGTCCATGAAAATTTGTACGAATGAGGAGGAAAAATAGGGATGGATGAGGGCACAAAAATGACTGTATTCGAAGAGGTGATCAACCAAAACCAATATCATTGCCTTCCCTCCAAATTTCAGGATCCCTTCAATGAATTTAATCAAAATATCTATCCAAATCCATGTATGGAGGTATTCTTCCATGAAGGAGCCAAATACGATGGTTGTCTAGTATTGAAGGTGGAAGTCCCATTGGTTCAGAAAAAACACATGCATATCGATCCAAAATTTGTTTTAGAGACAAGGGAGTAGTAGAGATCGTTGATGATTGCATCTTAATTGAATGGAGCTGAGAAATTAAACCATGCACATTCTTCTTAAGGATAATTTCCATGCGATGTGAACTAATGATGTTGAGAGACCATGGATGTAATCCTCTGAATGTGTGTTTCTCCCATTGAATTAAAACTACATCCAAAGTTTAGCAAAATCCCATAAGATGGGTCCAAGTGTACGTAACCATTGAGTTTCCAAAGTCACATCACATTTCCCTAAGGGCATAACAAACATGTCATAGTGCAAGTTAGAATGTCCAATAGAGATATGCACTTTTTGACACTGTCCTTTGCAAGTTAAGGCTCCCCCATAGGTAATCATGACTCTAAATATGGAGGAAGGATGGACAGTACAATCAGCTTGTTTGGTGATCCCAAGGTCAATGATATTATGAGTGCTACCGGAATCAATGAGTATTGTAAGAGGGATATTCTTGAAGAAACCCTTGAACATCATGGTTTGGGAGGTGGTGACTCAGACTAATGCATGGATATATATCTTTGGGTGTTCATCCTGAGAAGGATGGTCAATAGGTGGTTGTTGAATGTCGACCTCATCAACTACTGGATCTTGAGCATTGTCACAAATTTCAGGTGCATGTGGAGAAGCCACATCGAATAGATAGAGATTTTGGTCAGCACATTGATGTCTCTAATCACAATTATAAAAAATCCCATTTTCTCTATGTTCATGCATCTTGGCTTCATAAAAATGCTTGATATGAAAAGTTCTAGGAGATGGCGCAATTGGAGGTCTTTGGGAAATCATATTTCTAAATGGAACAAAAGTGGATTGGGAATGTTATTGAGATATGATTTTGTCCTCTGCCAACTTAACCAACCCTTAGGATTCCATCATTATGTTGGGGAAAAACATTTTAACCTCATATTGTATTGCATCCTTCACACCATTGATAAAACAACTCCTATAGAATGAATCATAAAATTCTTCTTTGTTATTGGCCGATTTCTCAAATTATGTTTGATACTCTCTCACAGTGCCAGTTTAGATCATTTTAGTGAGTTCTCATGTGAAGTCATCAAAGGAACTAGGGACAAATCATCGTAAAAGGATTTGGAAAAAATATGTCCCTTGTGGCTCTTCATGATCCTTGATTTAACAACAGAACCATTACAGGGCTTCATGTTCCAAGTGAAAGGATGCAAGTGGGAATTTAGTGACATCAAAATTGTTATGACATTGAAATATTATTCTTCCCTGTATATACATCCAGTTGGATCATTACCATTGAAGTCAGGGAAATCAATCTCCGACCCACAGAAATTGTTGGAAGAAGAGAACCCAGTGTCTATAGAAAGATCTAGATAAAGTCTATTGTTCATGGATGAATGTTGAAGATGGAGGTCGATATTTTTTTTATCAATATCTTGGAGTTTGGTCTCGAGGGTGACGAGTTCATCTTCCATTTGTTTATTTTCTCTATCGCGAGTGATAACAAGGAGTTTTTTTTGTTATCTGTGATGACTATGCACATATGCAATCTTTTATTTATCAACTAACAATATATATGGAACCCAAGTCTGTTTGAATTACTAAAGGTTTAGGGCAGGTACCCAGCCACCAATTTTGTCTAACAACTTACGTATTGGGGCAATACCCCTCACTCGACGACTTAGGTAAAACAAATAACCGCTTTTCCACAAACAAAAACTCTTGGTTTACCTCACAGGTGGGAACTAGTCAATCGGATAGGGGTCATTTCCCTTTTCACTATAAGGGGATCTCAATCACCATCTACTTTGGCGCTCCGTTGGTAATCCTCCCAATGAGTTTTATGGCTATGCCCAGGTAATTCCCATAGCTAAGAGGATAAGGGTTATTCCTTGATCCGAACTTACAATTGAAATGAACAATATGGATGAAAAGAAGAAAAATATTGCAATAATCACAGCGTTACAAAAAAAATTGGCAGAAACTCTACCAAGAAAGCCAAAAAAACACATAAATAGAGCTAGGGTTTTGAGATGAAATTTTTTAAAATGAGCATAACCCAATTAATATTACTCGAAATCTCTATTATAATCAATTTCTGGAACTGGAAAATCCATTCTGCATATTTATTCAAGTTCTTACATTGTTTATTCCTCTTGAAAGGTGAGGAGATCATTTGAATGTGGCCCTGTTGGGTGAACTATTGAATATGACTATTTGTTTCCTCATTCTCCAAAATAAAGTATCTATATACTATGCCATTAGGTAAAGGAGAATCATTAATCAAATTAATGGCGTGTTTAACCTCACAGTGTAGAGGAATTATTGTTGGTGAGAAAAATATATCTTTCTATTCTTTGATAACCTTGTCCACCTACATCTGTTGTTTAGAGAGATAGTTTTCTTAGGAAGTGGTGGTTTTACTAAAATTTCATCTACCTTCTAACCAAATAATGATTTAGAAAAAAAAATTGTTTGAGAAATTACCTTTTGACACTAATTTTGATGGGATTAAGGAAACTATAGTTATAATAACTACATCAGGCACCCTGTATAGTTTTCCTCCCAAATTAACAATGACATAGTATGGCTTGGACACATAAACAACATGACATTTTTACCTATACAATTTTTCCTAAATGAACATAAAAAAATTCAAGTGGGAATACATCACACAATACCACATCTTTAAGGGAATTAATTCTATAGGATAGGTGTCACTATTGAGTGGAGAAAATGTCTCTCCCTTTGCTCAACCAATCAATGGTATATGATAGGGGGTGAGGCATTGTGAGAAACTTAAATATTCTTATGAAATCATTCAAGATTAGTTTCGTCTCGATACCACTATAAACATTGAAATCTAGCCAATTCCCCTTCACTCACATTTATGAATGGAAGGGGCATTCCCCTTCATCTAGCTCCTCTAGCTCTTCTACTTGGATAATTTAAGTCACAATGGTGGTTATGGGTTATGCATCAATGATATTCTTTCATTTATCTTAGTCCACATTAGAGTCTTATCAAAATTCTAACATTGAGGATTTTATTTCATCCAATAATGATTCATTCCATTGACATTTATCGGTGTTGTGCAAATGGTTTTTATGGAAGTCACCCCAATTTTTGGCGTCCTTATTTGAATTACTTTTAAATAATTATTTGATTTTATTTTGGAATTGTTTTCATAAGGTTTCCAATCATTTAATCTCCCTTTATTTTGTGAGCTAGGCCCACCTTTACCATCCTTCTATTGCAATATATTTGCATTCCTAAACTCATGGTTTTTATTTTGCTTGACATTTTTCTCCATTTGAAAAAATATCAATGAGTAAATTCCATTAAGGAGATAACCAAGAAATCCATCTATGTTTGGATGTACCTTTTCTATCCACTTTGGTACTTAAGTACCAAGTGTTAGTCAGAGTATCTAATACTAATATTTAAGCACAAGGTATGGATATAATAGTGAACTCAGACACTATATAGTCTCTCTTATGGTGCAAAGTTGCTTATCTTGTATACTTCATATCATAGTTATGTTGGCCTAATTTTTTTACCTAGGCCAACTACAAAGATTATGCCCACACAAGTTCCTTAGAACAACTCCTGGTGTGTTTGGAATAGCAAAACCTCATGGGGTATAGGTGCTGCTACCTTTATGATTTGCTCTCAGGAAGAGAGTTCACAAAAATGTTAAAGATCTATTTAAATTTCTAATTCCTTAAAGAAGTAAAACCTATTTATGAACTTTTAAAAAATATCTAAGTCAATATCTAACTTATGCCTATCAAGAAACTACTAAAATTAATTTAGTAACTACTAAAACAGAAATGTATTTAATAGTCAAAAATAACAAGCTACAAAATTCCTATCCTATCCAGGAGCGTGATTAAAATGAGCATCTGATGTATGAAAGAATAATTATATTATTGTTTATTTAAATAACATCAAACAAGCAGTAGTATATTGAGAACAATAATATGACATAGTCAAAATAAAACTATTTGATTATCCATATATTGTTTATACATCAAATTCGCTATCATTCTAGTTAATTGAAATAAGAATTCAAATAATGAGTAAAATAAAAATCTTTATTAGATTCAAATTATACTATATGCATAGAAAAATGTTACACGATACAGTCAAGTAAATGAAACGAAGGATGTTATGATTTCTTCATACTTTGAACTCTTTTCCATAAAAGGTTAAAAGAAATTCTCGATACAAATCGAACAGAAATATGGATAGCAGTATCTCCAAATCTGTTTACAAACAAGCATTTCAATAGGAAAAGAGCTCTAGAACCATATTCTCATATATCTCTCTCTCTGTCGAAAAAATCTCCCACCCCATTTAGAATAGTCTTCATAGTTTTATAACAAAACCCGATAACTACATCCCTAATCATATGCAACTGACCTCTAAAAATAGATTTCAAAATTTATTATCTATCGAATATATGGAACCTATTTACAATCATCTTAACTTAAAACATTCTCTAGCAATGCATTTGGCATTAGATCATTATCATGCTCTTATCTTTGAATAGCAACTCATCCATATTACAAGCAAATAGCAACCAACTTTTGACATCTGGAAAATATGAACTTCCAATGAAGCAAACAAAGCATGACCATCCAGAATGTATGTCAGCTATCAACGCAAAAATTGTTTTCCTCAAATAAAGAAGCTTCAAAGACATATATCTGTCAGTAAAACCATTTCCACTCAATCCAACGCATTCATATCATCAATACACCTATAGAAAACAATTATGCAAATATAAATTTCTGATGAAAATTATGATGATAGAAAATAAAACAAAATAAGTTATAAGCAGGCCTGCAGAATCTTCGATTTTGTAGATATGCTCATTAAATCATAGAATTACCTGTCAAAAGAGAAATATACCAGCATAACTGAAACAGATTAGGTGTCAAGTTTTGTGTTGCAAATTAACTACCCTTCTTGCCTCGGACAGTTTAGTTTTGATTTTTATGATCGTTAGCTTTTGTTGTTGTATTTGCTTGAGCAAGTGCTCGTTGGTTTTTATTACAAAATTCTTGGCTTTCTTGTATCTGTTTTTATACAGGTTCATTGTAACCATTCTAACAATTTTGTTTTGAATGTTTTATTCTCTTCATCCTTCATCGTTGCATTGCATTCACTTCACAGTCTTTCAATTCTGCTTTTAGCTGTAAGATTTTATTCTCATATATTCTATTAAGAGCCCGTTGCAAAGTTTATTCAATCTTATCATGAAATGACTCATTAGATTGTGAAGAATTAGGTTCATTCAAACCTTGACCAGGCTGAGGAATACCTCTGAATGAAGGATCCCTCCTTGACTCATTTAAATAAGCGTTATTAATGCCTTGTTTAGCCAAAGGCATCACAGGTTTATTCATTCATCATTAATAACTATATCATGAATTGGTGAAAGCACATCATCTTCACTTCTCAACTTGAATCACAGATGACTCTGCATTTGCTTAAATAGGAAAATAGACACAAACAAAAAACTGAAATGTGAACTGACTTTCCTTGCGAGTCGCAACTAAAGAAAATGTGTTCAGAGGACCTAGAAAATATCCCAAATGGTTCACCTTTTTCAGGAAATACCTCACGAATCAGCTAAATGGCTCCGTTCTGCAAAAAACCCACATCTCGGATTCTATTATTTTGCCTTAATTTGTTCACGGTTCATTGTAGAAAAATGCCTCCTAAATATTGACGGGAATTGAGTTATCTTATTCGTGTTTATCCTTTAAACGTACATGTTGGATAATATTTTTTATCCTTGTTTCTTTAGAGTGTATTTTTAAAATCCACTTTAGATGGCCTATGCACCAGAGGTCACTTTCTCTTCTGTCGAGTTTTAGGTCAAGCAAAGGACCATCCTTCGTTTGAACCAAAGCTATTATTATTTAAAAAAATGATCCCATTTTTTGCCATTAAGAGACAACTGATATTGAACTATAATTTTCGCTAAGCCATGATGCAAAGGATACGATCCTAGTCCTCTATGATATTCTGGATAGTGGATGGCATTTTTTGCAGGCTATTCAGCAAAAATGGTAAATTCATCTTTGAACCTTTAAAAGACATCAAAATCCTCAAATAATAAAAATGGACCAAGGAATACCTGCCATCACATGTGGTACAATGTATAATCATCTGAAGAAGTGTTTCTCATCTAGGTTGAATATACTTGACCAGATAACCATGCTTATCATCAAACCCTCAAGGCAGGGGACATAAGAAATGCCTCTATTTCCCTCTATTAATTTCTTCTCTTTGAATCATCATTCACCTCTATGTGGGAGATTCGTGGCCTATGCTATGAAACCTTCAGAAATATCTAGTCTTAGATTCCAAATCTTACATCACTAATGTGTGCTACATTTTCTTTGAGACAGAGCAAAACGTCGATTTGCTTCAACATTGTGTCCACTGAAAGCCCTAAGAAACTCACCCCAACCAACTTTATCAATAAAACAAGCTGCTTGAGGCTCCCCAATAAGCCATTCTGAACCCTCTGGTTCGAATTGACATAAAAAGAGCCATCTCTTCTACCACGGGATTTACCATCGACCGAGACATAAGGCAAAGGATTAGTATAATGGGTTCAAAATACATAATGAAACCATTTCTTGACAGTGCAAAACTCATGTGGAAACCCTAGACTCGTGCTCGAAAATGATACCCTAACCGCCAAAGGAAAATACATGAACCAAACCACTTAATGATATGAGTTGGAATTATTATTTTGTACTAAAATCAAGTCGAATATAAATATGAGATGATCGTAACATTTATCAGAGTAATAATTTTGAAGACAATGTCCAATGAAAAAGTGTTACTAAACATGTCACCTCCAGTTTTTGACAAGAAAGAGTTATATATAGAGACTAAGTGTAATGATTTATGTCTCATAAAATAATTAATCTCTGGGTTATAATTGAATGTAGTGAAGCCATAGGGTAACAACCAAAATTAAACCAAAGATTTGATAATATGTGTCCCCAAACATGCAATGTCATGAATTATCATCTTCTCATAGCTCTTATCAAAATTACTGAAGATGCCAATATCTAAAACCATCATGACTATTAAACCATGAAATTAGATTTACAAATGACATTGATTATGAATATTAAATCAACAAAGTGATATGATAAATACCAAAAATGGACAAATGTTAAATTAAGAACATCGTATCTATCATAAAAAATAATGATTGAACTTCGAGTTTATAGTATATTTATGGAAAATGGAAATATGAATCAACAATCATTTTATAATAGATTTCAAAGATGCCTTGAAAATTTTCAAAGGTAAATATCGCCTCATATATACAAGATTTAGGCATATGTTCATATTTATTTATTTACAAAGCTTCTAGACATGATTAAAATAAAGTGAATGTTTAACATGTTTTATAAGGATTTAATAATGCGAAATAATTAATTTATCAACCCTTACAGCTCATATTTAAACATAACAATCATATCATAAGCCATATCTAGTATGAAAGCTAAAATGAAATTGGAAATATTTACAAGAAAAGATCAAAAAGATAAATTAAATAAGTTGATTGGAGGATATTAATAAAGAGCTTATGAAAATATATAATCAAATCATAAAAATTTGATCATATATATTTTTAAAATTTTAATAGCTATAATAAAATTAATCAACTTAATTTGATCTAATCTTTGAGAACTTACTCCTATTTATCAATTTTCTCCTAATTGAGAGTTCCTTTAGAATCTATGATTCAAAAGGCACTCTTTTATCATTTTGCAATCAATTATAGAAGAACATTGATTAGCTTTATTAAGTAAAGCAAGAATAAAATTGTGAGGGTTGTTGCCTGCCAACAAATGGTGATGACTTGGGCGAACAAGTTATCTCTGCTCAGATAATTTTCAAATTGATGTGGAAACAAAATCTTAAAATCTATTCAAAACAATAAAAAATTCCGAGTCGATTAAAAACCATTGTATGATTTATATTTGCAAGTATGATTCAGAATTATTCTCATCTCTGTCAATAAGCATCTTGTTAAAGATAAGCTTAAAAATATCCCAATCAAAACAACGTACTCATAATAATGATAATCTGAACCATTAGTATAAGATATAGGAACTTACTTGTCTAAAAAAAATCTCTAGAATCTGTTCCATTTATTGATTTTTTTTCTTTTAAAACTAATTTCTTAATCTAAAGACTACTATCTAGGCATGATAACTTGATATGATAGTATCATTCACGAGAACTGCCTAGGATAAGCAAGCCGGCTCGTGATGAGACCTATTGTTCCTTGATCTTTTGACCAAGAGCCATCATCCTGATAATCAGAAATGAAGTAATACTAGATAGTACTGATGATCATGATTAGGCCGACTTGTGATAAGACCTCCTATTCTTCATTCAAAGTTATGTTTTGTCTACATTGTTTGAAAATTTAAGTTTTATAAAATAAGAAATCACTGTCCAACATAGTAACCAAATGACAGTTCCAGTCACGAATATCACCAGAAAATGAATCGGTTGGCTCATGATGAAACCCCCTATCTCTTGACCTTACGACCAAGAACCACTATCAGTTTCCTGATAATGTCATACTGATTATATTTATGATCCTAACCAGACCGGCTTATTACTAAGACCTTCTGTATCTTATTTTAAAATTTAGATTTTTTTTTTATGGAACAGAACTAAATTTTTTCCAAATTATAAACAAAAAAATGACTAATGATAGAGATTCATAAATATTTTTGTAAGTACAAAGTTTTGAAAAGTCATTAATCATCCATCCTAACTGTCAAAAGAAATAGATGATTGAGGGATAATCTAAAACATATTGACAAATGTTTTCAACTTATGATAGGTTCTTAAAAAACTTTAGAAGCTCTGATCATTCTAAACCAATTTTAAATACTTAATTTAACACCACAATTTTAAACTCATGAAAAAACTGGGATTAAGCCATAGGACTTATTTATTTACAATAACCCCTTTCAAACTAGAAGCAAACTAAAAAAGAAAATCATAACAAACTTGAAAAATAAAACCAATAAAAGCAAGAAATCTAAAATGGATATATGCAAATGAAAAAAAAAAAACAAACTTAGCCTAAATAAATTAACATCTTACATGGAGAAAAATGAGAGAGCTATGCCACAAATGAAAAGAGAGAATTAGTTTCTATAAGATGAAAAATATGTCTCTCTTTTTCTTTAAAATATAATTTGCAACATAAGGATTTGTAAAAAATAAGCAAGATGTTTAAATAAGTTAGGCTCTCTTATGTAAAAGAAAACAAACCAAAATAAATAAAGTTAAACTAAATCTTAATTACATATGCAGTTACAACTCAAAATATTTTTGTATTAATGTGCAACATCATTCTTTGTTTTCTTAAAAGTTATTCCTTATGATCTTAAGAATGTATAAAACATTTTCCCAATTAAGTTGAAAAAGTAAAAGATACATGACTTAACAAGAAAAATTTAAATAAATATAATTAAAAGCAAGAGATTCAAAGGTAATCAAACATGCCTGAATGTATTGAAAGTGTCACCTCTTGAGATTGAAATTGGCATCATCTTCATAACTGCATTTATTCAAAACAAAACAAGAAAGGGTAAAAATGAAGAAAAACCAATCTAAACCTAAGCCTAACTATGTACAAGAGAAATCAGTTGTAATGAAAATTAAGTAAAGTGAAATAGCCAATGAAGCCATCGAAGTATTTATAATCCTACAAAACAAAACATATCAAATATTAATCATATGAATTGAAATACTTCATACTGAAAAATAGAAAGTATTAAATTAGAGCTTGTATCTATAAAATGAAGAGAAATAGGACATGGAAACCTTTTAAGATATGATTCTTCCAACAAACAATAAATTGAATCATAAAAAGAAGGTTGGAGGAGATCTAAAACTTGTGAAGATTCAATGGAGCATGTGGTAGAAAATTCACCACGATAGTAATCAAAATGTGGCATGTCGAGATTATGATCAAAGGTTCCAAGAGAAGTTAAAGTAGAGGATATCTTTTTCAAGGAAACATCGTCATCATAAAATTGAAGATCAAATTTTGACAACCTTAGAGTGAGGAATTTCCCTTTAAAATTCATGAGATTTTGAAGACTCAATTAATTTACAATTGAATAGATTAGTATCGCCAACATCTAAAAGATTATGATAAATGGTTTTATCTTCTAACTTAGATTCCTTAATATTCTCATATGAATGAGATTCATGAGCGATATTTATAAAATTATTTTCATTGTCAATATCTTGAATAGGAAGATTTCCTCATTTTTGTACAACAAATCACTTTGCATTAAGATAAGGAATGACCATAGTGGAGAATTTGTTTGCATATTAGTATCTAGACATGAACTTTAATAAGTAAATAGATCCAGATATAAAGCATGATTCAAAGGTTAAAATTAGATGTTCCCCTTTTCATAGGACAATCTTGATTATTTAATTCAAGAGAAAAATCATGGCGCATATTCTGATATGTTGATATATTTTGTGAAGGAATGAGAGAATTTTGTTCAATTTGAAAAAAAAAAAATCATGATTATGCAACTATCATTCAAAGTTTTCATTTTAGGTTCTGAAATCATCGATTCCTTTTCAACTACAATTTTTTTAACACGAGAATGTTTTTCTAACATAAGTGTTGAATTCAAATTCTTTTCTTCCTAAAAATGTTTTTTAGAAGATCCTAAGATTTGTTGATGTTCAACAATTTTAGTGTCAGAATTTGGATTAATAATATTATACCTTGAATTAATATTCACCAATGAAGTTATGCAACCATCAAAATGCATATTGTCAATTTCAAACTTATCATTATTTACTTGATCATGTAAATTTGAATGAGAATCAAGATATAAAAATAAATCTGTTATTTCTTCTATAGAAAGTTGATCTTTCTCATGGAATCTAAAATGAATTGACATAAATCTTGAAAAGAAAGTACTAGTAGACTCACCTTCTTGTTGGCGAATATTTTGGATCTCATACCTCAACTCTTGATAATTATAATCCTCATGCGCATCAATAAACAACTCCATGAAATATTTCCATGAGTGAATGGATTTAGCTGGTAACATTTCAAACTAGCCTCGGATTCTTGTTTTGAAAGTGATAGTAAAAATCCTGCAAATCCTGCTCTCACAAACTATACGATCATGGTTACAAATAAATATAAATTTAGTGAGATGTTTAAAAGCAGTAATTTTACCTTCTCCATCAAAACATAACCTTTGCGAGAGATTTACTGCACTTTCTAGAATACCTCCAGTAGGCCCAAGCATTCTGAAATCATGTTCTAAAACAATAATAGGAGCCATTTTAAAAAAGATAAAAATTTAAAAATAAATAGATCAAAAGGGCTTACTTGCCGATTCGCCCTCCTTCTAGTGCCATTTCTTGTCCTAATTTTATGAACTAGGCCAACTACAGAGATTATGCACACACAAGTTGCTTAGAACAACTCTCGATGTGTTTGGAATAGCAAAACCTCACAGGGTATAGGTCCCACTACCTTTATGATTTGATCTCAGGAAGAGAGTCTCACAAAAATGTTAAAGATCTATTTAAATTTCTAAGTCCTTAAAGAAGCAAAACCTATTTACGAAATTTTAAATAAATTATAAGTCAAGATCTAACTTACGCCTATCTAGAAACTACTAAAATTAATTCAGTAACTGCTAAAATAGAAATGTATTTAACAGTCAAAACTAACAAGATACAAAATTCCTATGCTGATCAGGAGTGTGATTAAGATGAGCATCTGATGTATGAAAGAATAATTATATTATTGTTTATTTAAATAAAATCAAACAAGAAGTAGTATATTGAGCACATCAATATGACAGATTCCAAATAAAACTATTTGATTATCCATATATTGTTTATACATCAAATTCGCTATCATTCTAGTTAATTGAAATAAGAATTCGAACAATGAGTAAAAGAAAAATCTTTATTCGATTCAAATTCTACTGTATGCATAGAAAAATCTTGCACAATACAGTAAAGTAAATGAAACGAAGGCAGTTCTGATCTCTTCATACTTTGAACTCTTTTCCATAAAAGGTTAAAAGAAATTCTCGATACAAATCAAACAGAAATATGGATAGCAGTCTCTCCAGATCTGTTTACAAACCTGCATTTCAATAGGAAAAGAGCTCCACAAACATATTCTCTTAGCTCTCTCTTTGTCGAAAAAACCTCCCACCCCATTTACAATAGTCTTCATAGTTTTATAACAAAACCTGATAACTACATCCATAATTCTATGCAACTAACCTCTAAAAATAGATTTCAAAATTTATTATCTATTGAATATATGGAACCTATTTACAATCATCTTAACTTAAAATATTCTCCAGCAACGCAGTTGGCATTAGATCATTATCATTCTCTTATCTTCGAATAGCAACTCGTCCATATTGTAAGCAAACAGAGACCAACTTTTGACATCTCGCAAATATGAACTTCCAACGAAACAAACAAAGTGTGACCATCTAGAATGTATGTGAGCTATCAATGCAAAAATTGTTTTCCTCTGATAAAGCAACTTCAAAGATGTATATCAATTAGTAAAACCATTTCCACTCAATCTAATGCATTCATATCATTAGTACACCTATAGAAAACAGTTATGCAAATATAAATTTCTCATTAAAATTATAATGACAGAAAATAAAAAAATAAATTATAAGCAGGCCTACAGAATCTTCGATTCTGTAGGTATGCTCATTAAATCATAGAATTTCCTATCAAAAGAGAAATATACCATCATAACTAAAATAGAGTAGGTGTCAAGTTTTGTGTTGCAAATTAACTACCCTTCTTGCCTCGGACAGTTTAGGTTTGAGTTTTATAATCGTAAGTTTTTGTTGTTCTATTTGCTTGAGCAAGTGCTTGTTGGTGTTTAGTACCAATTTCTTGGCTTCCTTGTATCTGGTTTTCTTTAGGTTCATATCTTTCCATCATTGTATCCATTCTAACAATTCTATTTTGAATGTTTTATTCTCTTCATCCTTCATTGTTGCATTCACTTCACAGTCTTTCAATTCAGATTTTAGCTCTAAGATTTTATTCTCATATATTCAATTAAGAGCCTATTGCAAAGTTTCTTGATCCTTAACATGAAATGATTCATTAGATTGTGAGGAATTAAGTTCATTCAAATCTTGACTAGGCTGAGGAATATCTCCGAATGAAGGCTCCTTCCTTGACTCATTTAAATAAGCGTTATTAATGCCTTCTTTACCCAAAGGAATCATAGTTTTATTCATTCATCATTATTAAATTTATCATGAATTGGTGAAATAAAATCATCTTCACTTGTCAACTTGAATCACAAATGACTCTGCATTTGCTTAAATAGTAAAATAAACACAAACATAAAACTTAAAGGCGAACTAACTTTCCTTGCTAGTCACAACTAAATAAAATGTGTTCAGAGAACCTATCAAATCTCCCAAATGGTTCACCTTTTTCAAGAAATACCTCATGAATCAGCTAAATGGGTCCGTTCTGCAAAAAACCCACGTCTCGGATTTTGTTATTTTTCCTTAATGTTCTCACAGTTCATTGCAGAAAAACATCTCCTGAATATTGATCGGAAACGAGTTATCTTATTTATGTTTATCCTTTAAATGTATAGGTTGGATAATATTTTTGAACCTTGTTTCTTTAGAGTTTATTTTTAAAATCTACTTCAGATGGATTATGCACCAGAGGTTGCTTTCTCTTCTATCGATTTTTAGGTCAAGCAGAAGACCATCCTTCATTTCAACCAAAGCCATTCTTATTTAAAAAAAGGATCCCATGTTTTGCCATTAAGAGACAACTGATATTGAACTATAATTTTCACTAAGCCATGAAGAAAAGGCTACGGTCCTGGTCCGCTATGATATTCTAGACAGTGGATGAAATTTTTTGTAGGCTATTAAACAAAAAGGGTAAATTCATATTTGAACCTTTAAAATCCATCAAAATCCTCAAATGGTAAAAATGGAGCGAGGAATACCTAGCATCACAAGTGATACAACATATAATGCTCTGAAGAAGAGTTTCTCATTTAGGTTGAAGATACTTGACCAGATAACCATGTTTGACATCAAACCTTCAAGGCAAGGGACATAACAAATGCTTCTATTTCCCTGTATTAATTTCTTCTCTCTGAACCATCGTTCATGTCTATGTGGGAGATTCATGGCCTATCCTATGAAACCCTCATAAATATCTAGTCTCGGATTCCCAATCTTACATCACCAATGTGTGCTACATTTTCTTCGAGACAGAGAAAATCGCCTAGTTGCTTCTACATTGTGTCCCCTGAAATCCCTAAGAAACTCACCCCCACCAACTTATCAATAAAACATGCTGCTTCAGGCTCTCCAATAATCCATTCTAAACCCTCTGGTTCAAACCGGCATAAAAGAGACATCTCTTCTACCACAGGCTTCACCTTCGACTGAGACATAAGGCATCGTAAAAATTGAAAGGATCAGTATATTGGGTTCAAAAAACATAACGAAACCATTTCTCGGCTGTGCAAAACTCATTTGGAAACCCTAGAATCATGCTTAGAAATGATACCCTAACTGCCAAAGGAAAATATATGAACGAAACCACTATAATGATATGACTTGAAATTATTATTTTGTACTAAAATCAAGTCGAAGATAAATATGAGATGATCGTAGCATTTATCAGAGTAATAATGTCAAGAAAATGTCCAATGAACAAGTTTTACTAAACATGTCACCTCCATATTTTGACAGGAACAAGTGTAATGATTTATGTTTCATAAAATAAATCATCTCCAGGTTATAATTGAACGTAGTGAATCCATAGGGTAAAAACCAAAACAAAACCAAATATTTGATAATATGTGTCCCCAAACTTGCTATGCAATGAATAATTGTATTCTCATAGCTCTTATCAAAATTAATGAAGATGCCAAGATCTAAAACCATCATGACTATTAAACCATGAAATCATATTTACAAATGACATTGATTATGAGGATTAAATCAACAAAGTGATATGATAAATACTCAAAATGGACAAATGTTAAATTAAGAACATCGTATCTATCATAAAAAATAATGATTGAACTTCGAGTTTATAGTATATTTATGGAAAATAGAAATATGAATCAACAATCATGTTATAATAGATTTCAAAGATGCCTTGGAAATTTTCAAAGGGAAACATCGCCTCATATATACAAGATTTAGGCATATGTTCATATTTATTTATTTACAAAGTTTCTAGACATGATTAAAATAAAGTGAATGTTTAACATGTTTTATAAGGATTTAATAATATGAAATAAATAATTTATCAACCCTTACAACTCATATTTAAACATAACAATTATATCATAAACCATATCTAGTATGAAAGCTAAAACGAAATTGGAACTATTTACAAGAAAAGATCAATAGGATAAATTGAATAAGTTGATTGGAATATATTAATAAACAACTTAACAAAATATATAATCAAATCATAAAAATTTGATCAAATATAATTTTAAAATTTTAACAGCTATAATAAAATTAATCAACTTAATTTGATCTAATCTTCGAGAACTTACTCCTATTTATCAATTTTCTCCTAATTCAGAGTACCTTCATAATCCATGATTTAGAAAACATTCTTTTATAATTTTGCAATCATTTATAGAAGAACATTGAACGCATTTATTAAGTAAAGCAAGAATAAAATTGCGAGGGTTGTTTTCTACCAACAAGTTCCCAACAAGGTATAAATCCCGCTTGAGAGAATTGAAAAAGGATTCCCATGTCAGTATTATACCATATGTTGAAAACTCATCTCTTGTATTCTTGTCATAGTATTTTTCCCACCAATCTTTGACATGGCGTCTGAGGGACTTACAGAGACTGAATATGTTCTTTTTGTTGTAGAAATTATTTGAGTAGACATTAAACCTCTAATAGATTTAACCATTTATAAAAATAATATGCATCTATATAGACTTCAAATAAGGGAATTTCAAAGTAAATGTATACCATGAATGGATTCAAACCTCCAAAATGTTTTCTCATTGAATATTTCTTCGTCATAGTTGGAAATCACCTAATGATATGGGAGAATTAATCCATAATATGTTTCCTCTATCATTGAAGGGGTTCTTCGATAAACATTTTAATAATATGTCCTACACCATCATCTCTATTTTCTTCTCCTACAATGTGAGGTTGCATAGGTCAATGAGCATGCTTGTCTCCAAGTTCATGTAGACCGAGATACAACTAAATTTTTGGATCTCTTTGGAGACATGAACTGAGAAACATCAAGAGAATATTTCTATGATTCCAATTATATGGATTATTTCCAAAATAAAATGAACGAAAATAATATAAAATGGAAACAAACATGCAAATGTTTTGGAGGTAACATAGTGGTATAATAAAACAAAAATTGTATTAATCAATGGAATGGAAAAACATTGTAAACTGAAAAACAATACGAAATATCTTAGATGACGGTAGCTTACCTCTAAAGAGATATGTTTCAGCTACACTCATTTACAAAACATGATTTACAATGAGGCCAAAAGGGACTTTTACACTACTATAATTTGAAATTTTATGTGAGGTTTTCTTCTGCACCCATAAGTCACTTTTGGGGGTGTTTTTGGCTTCGGAGGCAGTCTTTAAAATTTTTCCCATAATAACATCAACGCTAAAAGTCTATAATTTTAGGGGAAGTTTTGCAATAGGTCAAAAACACCCCCAAAACTGAATTTTTGTGGTGGTTTTCAATGCCCCCCCCCTAGATACCTATGAAAGAAGTTCTTAACCGCCCCAAAAAGTCTTTCTTACAAGCCTATGGGGGCGGGTGGGGGGGGTTGGAACCCCCCCTAGAGGCACTAAAGCTAATGTTTTGGTATTTTTTGGGTGGTTCTAAAAAATATCAAAACCACACCCAAAAGTGACTCTTGTGGGTGGTTAGTTTTGACCCGCCCTATAGATGCCTTTAGGAGGAGGTTGCAAACCTCCCCTGTAGATACCTATGGGGTTGGTTTTAAATCCCCTTTAAAAAAATCTCTTACAAACCTATGGGGGCGATTTTGAACTCCCCTCATAAAATCCAATGATGACATTTGTAAACACACTTCCCCCATTAAAACTAATGAGGGTATTTATAAAACCCCCTCATAGAAACATACAAAGACAGTTCTAAACCCCCTTCATAGAAAATAATATAAATCATCATAAAACATATTTTATTAGAAAAAAAAATTGAATATCAACATTAAGGCATGGAGGAATTGAACCACCAAACTCCTTGTAAGGAAAGTGCTCTTCCATTGAGCAAGAATCCTCTAAGAGTTGAGGAGAGGAGCAATATTCACACCTATATTGCATCATTTGTAATTGTAAGAAAATACAATAAGTTCCAAATACATCCATGCTTACAATCCAATTTATTTTTCTAAAGAGGATTGTGCTTTAAATCCAGTTTATTCTTCCAAATGTAAAAATAAGCACAAAAATATACCTCATTGGAGATCTGGATGAAGTGCTTGAAGTAAAAATCCAAATTTAGGATAGAATGGCTTCATTTGGAAATATTGGGTGAGTCTCTTGTAGATACTTCACTTAATGACATAATTACTTTCTTCCTTCATTGGGAGAAGGTGAGGTAGGGTATCAAGTGATTTTGAGTTGGATCTCTTTTGTCTATTTTTCATGGATAGGTGTAGGGATTTTAAATTCCTTGTCATGGCTATGATATAATTTTTAAATGTTTTCAATGGTATACCTTAATCTATCTACATAAACCAATTTTGGTAGGGATAGAGGCTATTTTCTACTATGTACAAGTTATGTTCTATCACATGAAATGAAAAGTGATTTACTAGAAAAGAAAATACATTTTCTGAAAGCTTGGTTCTATTACAAACCAATTTTGTATGCTAAACAGAGAGTAATATAAAAATAATAAATATCGAAAGAGTCAAACAAAAATAAGTAAGAATGAAAGGATTGAAATGAATGGATATTACTCGTGTACGAATATAATGCTTCTAAGTTGAAATGTTGAGTTTTTATCATATTGAGAATGCTCCAAAGTTGTTTTAAAAACAACAATAGCTTTAAATGATCCATAAGATAGTATGCTTCAATGAGGCAAAGACCAATACTTCAACTAGCACAATGTTCTTCAATTTAGGGATATAAATGAAAGGCCCTATATGTAATCTTATCTATCAAATCAAAGATATACAGGTTGATGATCATTGAGTAGTTGATTGGAACATGGGAATTATCTTTTTTGCAAAAAATTTCCTCAACACTTCCCTTGTGAGTTTATGATGAGACATACTCCTAAAGGAGCATGGTCTTGTAGCAATTACATCAGAAATAGTTGATGTATGACTACAAGATTATCTCACATTGATAGCAATTTAGAACCATGCATACTGTGGTTTTTTTGAAAACTTTAAATTCTGAATGAGTTGTTTGATATTGTAGTGATCCAAGTAATTCAAACTATTCCAAGATCACTTATTTCTATAGAACTGTCAATAAAACATATATATACAACAAAAATAATGAAAAAAATGAAAAGAAATAACAATAAGCATGATTGAAATTGTGCACTAATTTGCTTAAGATACTATTAAACAAATCGATAAAGTTACGTATTTTGTGTCAATGATTAATTCTATAGAAGGGGTGACATGGTGATCCATATGGGTATAGGTGGAAACCCACCTATTACACTTGCTCAAAACAATTTTCCATTTTGGCAATTTTCTTGTAATTTTCTACGGTTTTTTATTCCCAAACATTATGAGCTATTTTGAGGCCCTAAGCAATTTTTTGGAGATTCGGGGGGAAATGGTTGCCAATGGAATGAATTTTTCCCTACATTTAAAAAAAAAAATATCAGATATACCTTTCCAGCGGGCTATTGAACTCCTCAAATGGAGATCGTATGCAAAATTTATGACCTCAAGAAGTTGATTGTTCCACTAACCACCTTGGGGCTACAAAATTTTTGATGATTCATATAGTAAGGTTAGGTTTATGGTTTCTTTATTTCCAAGGATTTATGATAAAACGTGCTTAGAATCATCTTTTGTATTCATCTAATCATGAGTGAGCGTATCCACCACATCTCTTCTCAAAGATACAACTACCACCATTCTAGTTGCTTTTGTTTTACGGTTTGTTTTGTTTCATTCATTTAATAAAATATGAGTTTATTGTATCACTATGTTTATTGAAATATATATTTGTATGTCAATATATAAACTCTATTTAATTTTTTTCTCACATAAATCTTTATCATTGGTATCAAAGCTTTCTACTCTTGTAGTTTCTTAGTGCATGTCCCTGACGAGATCTAAATATCGAGAGTTGGGTCTAAACTAGTCGATCTTGGGGAAAATCATCTCGTCGTCCCAAGAAGCCTCACATGGAAAGAGAAGAAAAGAGAGATGATGGAGCATGATATCCTATTAAACTATTGATCTAGGAATCCTTCATGTGACAAAGGAACAAGATGATGGATAACTTTGCCAAGATCCTTCAACGAATGTTAATGACAACGGATGCACCTTCAATTAGAAATCACTTAGGGGGTGCAAAACCATTTGAGTTAAAAGTAAATTTCGAGTCCCATTATTTGAAGCATGCATATAAGCTTATGGTTTGGAAAAATGGTTGATTATGTTAGAGGGTTACTTATGAGTTCAAATTTTTTTCGACGGTGAATTTATCACCTTCATGCTCCTTAAGTACCTCCCCCATATCAAAGACTAGTGGGATGGGTATGGTGATAGAAATGCGAGGGATGAATCTACAATACCAAATACATAACCCATTTTTGCATCTTTTGTTGATCCTATCAAAGAGGAATTATACCTTATTGGAAAGGGTGATGACCAATACACTTGGTGGATGACACTGTACTAGGAAGGAGACCAAACGGTGTTAGAGTA
The DNA here is from genome assembly GCA_001517045.1 of Pseudotsuga menziesii. Classification (NCBI taxonomy): domain Eukaryota; kingdom Viridiplantae; phylum Streptophyta; class Pinopsida; order Pinales; family Pinaceae; genus Pseudotsuga; species Pseudotsuga menziesii. Next base: position 229,610 of record LPNX010014417.1, read on the forward strand.
TACCAATATAATCCATAGCATGCACTCAAAGCTAGGTATTAGAGGCTTTTAGTTACACTTGGTTCTAAAGTAGCATAGTTTCCTACACATATACATTTAGTTGAATATGGATGTTTTGGACATATCCTCACTAGGACTAGTTTACCGATATGATGTCAAGATGGAGAAAAGGTGTAACAAAATTAATAAGGGAGATTTTGGGTCTACAAATCAACAACAAAATGCAGGAAAAAGTGGCCCCAGTTCAGAACCTGAAGCTTAGAGCAAGGAGGGCCAAAGTATTGACAATATAGCTAAGACACATGAATAGAAGGGTAATGGGAATCGAAGAAGGACACCTACAAGTAGTGTGAGTACCACAAAATACCCTAACAAAATGTTGATGAATGTTGCTCAAATCAATCATTGTTTGTTGAGAAAAAATTCTTGGATCCAGGCTCTAACTTAGATACTAATGTATACAAAGAAAGGGGAAAGAATATTATTGATGCAGAACTTAGTTCCACCATCACAATTAAAAATATCCAACCATAAGAGTTAGAGGAACCAGAGGGAGGGGAACACCTCTTCCATTTATAACTATGGGTCCAAGGGACTATGCTAGACTTCATTGTTGGTAGTGGAAGTGAGAAGAACCTCATCTCGGTTGAGGTATTCATAAGATTGAATATTTCAAGAGTTCCATATCCCCAGCCCTACATCATTGGTTGGATAATCCATGGATGGTATATACATGTCAGTAAATAGCGTCACATCTCCTATGGTATCAATCCCTTCGAAGATGAGGTAATTTGTTATGTTTCCCCACTTGAAGTTTGTGATTTTATTTTAAGACAACCATACATGTGGAAACTTCATGGTGTGTATGAGTGTATACCTCATAGTTTCATTTTTACTTTGGAAAAGAAGGTCTACATGATACAAGAGACACTTCATGCTACTCCAGTGTTTCACATCACAACTAAGAAGTGAAATAAGGTAATCTCCTAGAAAGGAATTCTTTTTCCCTTCATGGTTATTATGAGGGTGAATGAAATATCACAACAACATCCACCACCTCAACACAAAACCCCTCTATGTAGAAAAAACAAGTGGACAAGATCACGAAATCATACAAAGGAATCTTCACCACACCTGTTTGGGTTCTAGTACATTCCCAGTTCAATAATTCCATTGATTTGATCCCTAGTGCACCTTTACATAATGTTTGAGTTTACAAGAGTTCCTTCAAGGAGAATGAATAAATCAAATTCTAGATTCAAGAGTTAATACAAAAGGGGCAGATTCGATCCAATTTCTCACCTTGTGGGAGCTCAATTGTGCTGGTATATTAGAAATATGGGACATGGCAACTCTATATTGACTACCGAGCTCTAAAAAATATCATGCTCCATAATTAGTATCACATTCTCCTGATTGATTACCTCCTCGGACAAATCAATGGGGTGAATTATTTCATTAATATTGACCTAAAGTTTTTCTATCATCAAGTTCCTTTTGAGAAGATTGATGTTTGGAATTCTTCCTTCAAATCTATGGAATTCATTTTTTAGTGGTCGATCATGCCTTTCGGCTTGAATAATGATCTAAAAACCTTCATGATGATGATTGCTGTCATTCTATGTTCATTCACCAATTCACTTGTGGTCGTATATCTAGATGATATCCTAGTCTACAATAGAACATGGGAAAATAATTTGCAACATATCCACTAGATCCTTAGTACCTTGTGAAAACAAAAATTATATGCCATTATATAGAAGTTATCATTTGTCATGGAAAGGGTTCATTATATTGGATACATCATAGAAGGACATGGTGTTTATGTAGATCTAGCCAAGATCCAATCCATTTTCAATTTGGTGACCCCAATGAATCACAAATATTTGCAGCTTCGTAGTCCTTGAAAAGTTATATCACATATTTGTGTTGGGGTTCTCTAATATTGCGTGGTTCCTTATCTAGGTGATCAAAGATGAACCTAAATCAAATTTGATCTGGTCCAAGCTAAGAAAACATGTATTTGATGAGTTGAACTAACAATTATGTTCGACGTCCATCCTTAACTTACCATATCTACAACAACCCTTTGAGATAAAGAATGCTTTGTACTACACTGTTGTGGTGGTCATCACTCAAGATGGCCATCTAATGGCATGTCACAATGATACACTTTTAGATGCAATCCACAAGTACCCTACCTATGACAAGGAAATGTACTCCATTTTCAAAGCATGTCGCCAATGCAGACATTACATCCTCAAAAAAGAAAGAGTTATACACATTTATCATATGCCCTTGCAGTTCATGAAAACCCAAGGAAAGTTACAAAATTACCTCCACCATAATTTTTCCACTTACTTGCAGCAGTTCCACCTTGACATTAAATATAAGAAGGGAAGGATCAATTGATTCATTGATTTCCTTTGTATACCTCTAGTAGAATCATTAACCACGCTGTGGAACTATTGAAGCCACAAGAACTCTAGGTGGCCTCAACTATATGACGATGATCCTTATTTCTCTCCCATCTATGAAGCATTGTATGTAGATACACCAGTGGAAAAATTTCATCTTTAGGAAGGATTTCTATGCCACGTGGGTCATCTTTGTGTTCGTTCAAGTGATCATGTGAAAATGATTTAGGAATCTTATTATAGTCAAGTGGAAGGGTGATTTCGTGTTGAGAATATAGTGGTGGTATTGAAAAAAAAAATTTAATGGCCCAAAATCTCATAAGAAATCAGCTGATATATCAGTTGTTGCACTTCCTGTGCCATCATGAAACCAACCAACAAAAAGAAGGGATTGTATACCACCCTGCACACTTCAAATGGGACATGGGAATCCATATCCATGGACTATATTCCAGGACTATCTTCAATAATAATGGTAATTCATATGTGTTTTTGTTCATGGATATGTTCTCTAAGACGACCATTCTGATAGCTTACAAGAAGAGCATATCTTCCAAAACCACTAGTAATGTCTTCTTCGAGCATGTTTGGGTTCATTTTAGGCTTCCATGAACTGCCATTTCAGATCGGGACAACAATTTCATGATCAATTTCTACTCTAATCTATGGTCATTGATGTATACTGTGCTCACCAAATCAATTTCCTTCCACCCCTAGGCCGATGGAAAAATAGAGGCATCCAACCAGACGATTGCGCATATTTTGAGAATCTACAAATCTAAAAATCCATGCACAAGGGATATGAACCTTCCTTATGTTCAACATATCTATAACAAATCTCTTCATATCTCTATTAGTCACATGTATTTTGACGTGTGCCTGGTTTTCCAACCACTAGCCCCAATTGATGTAGGTCTTCCTCTTGCATCCACACAGGAGAAATATTTCCATGCTCAAGATGATGTTGATAAGGCCATCATATTGTTTCAAAATTTTTAGCACATCCACCTACAGGTACATGAAATTTTGGAAAAGTCCAACATTAAGTACAAGAAGTTACATGACCAACATCGAGTTCCACATAGGTTATAGGTGGGGGATAAAGTTTGTTTGCATTTGCATAAGGAGAGGCTCATGGGACCCCATCACAAGATTTGTACACTTCTATATGTGGAACACACCATAACCAAGGTAGATGGTGGAAATTCCTTTAAATTATCATTCCTGCACTCATTGTCCTACACCTAGTATTTAATGTGGAGCTCCTTCAACCATATTTTGCACTACTGTTGGACACATCGGAGGTGGAAGAACAATGGAAACCTTCATAACTTAATTGAAACTAAATGGAATAAGAAACAATTGATTAAATCATGGACATGCAATTTAAGGGAACCGACTAGTTGAAGATCCAACTATATAACGTTATAAAAGCATGGCATCTACTACACCAAAGCAAGTGTCTCACCAGGAGTCAAGTTCAACAGAATTTTCCCCATTTGATGGGGGAACTCAATGCAATGGATACCATTTATTAATAAGGGGGGATAATTGATCCATAAGGGTATACATGGACACCCACCTATTCCACTATCTCAAAACAATTTTCCATTTTGGTAATTTTCATGTAATTTTCTATGGTTGTTCGAGTCCCAAATTTTTGGGGCATTTGTGAGACCCCAAATGACATTTTTTTGCGATTCACGGGGCCAAATGGTTTCCAATGACATGAATTTTGACCTAATAAAATGTTGTAAATGTTGGGTACACCTTTCAAATGGGATATCGAGTGCCCAAAACAGAGATCTCATGAAAATGTTATAACCTTGAGAAGTTGATTGTTCAACTAACCACCTTGAGGCCATAAAATTTATGAAGATCCATCTTGTAGGGTTATGTTTAGGGTTTATTCCTCTCCAAGGATTTATGATAGAATTCCCTTTCAATTCCTTTTGTGTTCATCTTTTCATGAGAGAGCATATCTACCACATGTCTTCTCTGAGATACATGTACCACCATTCTAGCTGCTTTTGTTTTATAGCTTGTTATGTTTCATTCATTTAATAGAATCTAAGTTTACTTTTTCACTGTGTCTATTTCCATCTATCTTTGCAAGTGAACTTATATATTCTCTGCCATTTTGTTCTCACATAAATCCATATCACATGGAAATATGTTAAAGGAATGTACTTGGTTCCTATTGGAGTCATTTTCCAACTTCACATCATTATTTGGGCCTAAAAACCTAATTACCACTTATCCTAAGTATTTTGACTCAAACATGTGCTTACATCATCAAAATCTCATCAGTTTCAACTAACTGGGCATCCTCCTTCATTAGAGGAGCTAATTTGGTTTGATGTACATGATTTATGTGCTCTACTTAGTCAACTGGGAGCATCAATACCTAATTATCCATTAAATGGAGTGATAAAGGTACCTATCCGCGTATTTTACCTAATTCTGACATATTTCAGTTAACTGGAGACAAGGAAGGAACCCTCACCTCATTTTGGGAATTCCTTTCAATTAATTCAGTTAACTAAAAACAAGAAATGTGCCCTCACCTAATTTTCTGCATGAGCTTGAGTTCTGACTTATTTAGACTCATTTAAAACTTCTTCTGAGTCTATTAGAGTCAATTATCTTATTGTTAAGTGGCTAACTAATGCGCCAAGTGGGGTAAACTGGAAAGTACGTCACTCTCATGTTTCCAATTCAAATTAAATATAAAGTATTTGAATTGCTTCAATATTCATTCCACCATTCACCGTTGTAATATAGCTTCTTTTGGAAATTTAGCCCAAGCTTAGAACAATTGAACTCGCACAATTGCTTGAAATGCAAGAAATACTCAAGAAGGAGATTGAATATTTGATAATCCAAAAAATATTGATGATATTAATTTACACCATCCATAATTAAGTACATGTGTTATTCACATACAGTAGATACTCCAAGGGTTCAAAATAATTAAGTTGCTAGTCGAATCAGTACAAAAGCATACTTACTAAACTAGTCAAAGTCTGCCATAGGTGTATAAAGAACTTTCCAAACCAGTAAATATTCTCACGACTTTACTGACCGAGTGTTTTCATATCATAAATGATGGAAATTTGTATTTATCATTATTTTATACTAAGGAAAAGAATGGAGGTGATTTGGTGCAAAAAAAGGCAGTCTACCTTAAAACTAGCTTTAACTTTTTCCTTAAAAATGCAGAAAAAGTTAGAAAGTCTGGATAAGGAAGTAATGTGCAGTTTCTATTATGGGAAGTCCATGGGATGGCAGGATATTATCCAGGATATTTCTAACTCACTCCATGAGGCATTTTTGGCATGTTTTAACTAAAAAATGGAATTGGATGCAAACTAGCTAGCGTACGACCTAGGCATTAATAAAAAAGATTAATTATTTTATCCTAATTCTTGGTATGGCTTTTGATTATTACAACACCCCCTATTAATCTCTAATTTAAGTACAATATGACAAAAATATCATACATATAGGGCCTAGAAACAAGGCTTAGTCACCCTTTACATACTTCTTGTCCATACAAAACAAGGAAAGAGGCAAAACCACAAGTGGAAAAATATTCCCTCAAACATGGACATGAAAAAATTGTATGAAAGATGGTATTCAATTAGTCTTAACCAAATTATTAGATATCATAATTTAAGACTTAATATTGTTTAAATTCATCTCTAAAAACATCTTGGTTAAGATGTCTGCAACTTACTCAGATGATGCACAATATTGCAGATCAATGACCCCATCTTTCACACGTCTTATGATGTAGTTCATATGGATCTCGATGTGTTTGATTCACTGCCTCAGTACTAGATAATTTTATGTGTGAATGCTACTTTGGTTGTTGCAATATATTATTGTATAAAACTTTGACTCGATCCAAAAATATCCAAGTATTCCCTACAACCAGAAACATTGAGTAGTTGCATTCACAACTCCTTTGTACGTTGCCTATGTAGATAAAAGTGTAATTGCACTTTGTTTCTTACTGGACCATATTATTGGTCCATATGAAATCATAAACACATATCCCAATTTTTTTTTCCTGTCAGTGTTGTCACCTTCCCAATCAGCGTTAGTAAAACCAACTACCTCTAGGCCAGATCGTGCAACATAGTGAATCCCATGACTTTTCTTTCCTTGTACAAATTTTAGGATTATTTTTTCTACCATCCAATGTATGTCATGATTATAATGAATTTTTATGGAAGCCACTCTTACTGCATAATATATATCGGGTCGAGTATGAGTCAAATAGAGAAGACAACCAACTAGTTTCCTATAAACGGTGTTGTTTTCCAAAGGAGTTGATTGCACTTCTTCAAGTTTAACTCCTGAAAAAAAAAGTAGTATTACATGGCTTGAGATCCTTCATTATGAACCTATTCAACATATATGAAGCATAATTTGATTGATGTTCCTTGATTCCAAGATCTTATTGAGAAATATCAAGCCCCAAAAATTGGTTTACTAATCCCAAATCAGCCATAGAGAAGACATGGTTCATTGCACTCTTCAAAGAAGAAATTTATTTCTTGGAACTTCCTGTGATCAGAAGGGAATCCACATAAAATAAAATGATGATTAAAGAACCATGAATCAGCTTGAAATATAAATTTGTATCATACTTTCATCTACAATAGTTCAGCGATAGCAAAAAGCCATCAATTTTGGAATACCAAGGTTTAGGAGATTTGTTTAGCCCATACAATGATTTCTTCAACCTACACACAATAGATGGATTAGTCACAAAATATTATGTATTCCATATATATATTTATTCTTTCATAAAATTATGTATAAAATCACTCTTTACATCCATTTGATGTACTTCCTACTTATTGAAAGCTGCAATGGCCAAAACTAGTGTTATGGAGTCTGTTGGCCACCCAATATGCAAGTAGATTATTACCAACATACAGAGTGTACAAGATTTATTGTCAACCCGAGAAAGTCTCTTATTTCAAAGCTATCGTGCAAAATATATGCGAGTACAATTTCTACCTGACATTGTTACCTATTGGTATGCAATCGAAACTATTTGTAAACTAGATCACACCTGCTTGAAAATAAATCAATCCTCAACCTATTCATAAAATCACATTGTAAATCTAATCACACTTCAACAAAATAAATTATCATGAAACAAGATCTAATTATGTACATCTAAAAGAATTGTTATGTTGGCCAACGATCTACCAAATGAATTATCAACACAACGATTATGACAGGTCTAATGAATGAAAGCATACAACTATCATAAGATTATTGAATGAAAGCATAAACGAAATAATAAGCAAATATAAACAATAACACACTTACAATTAACACTACCAGCATCTGCTCAGGGAAGAGGGCCCTTCCTCCACTCAGGAGAGGTGGATCTCCACAATAGAAGTCTACAACTCCAGAATTAAGAAACTATCAGCATGTATTATCATAATGGAAGAATTACAACAGATCTGGATCAAATCCTACATCACAACATTGTGTTATCTCCTATCATCCATATCCTATCCTGCCTAATCTATCATGCTTAATCAATCAATCTATCATCCATCAATCATCCCCTTCCCAATGAGATTGATTACATATTTATACATAAAATTATCTCATGGAAATGAAGAACTGAACCCCCAGCTTGTGATATGTAACAGCTGAAACATGGCCGTAACTACTGGCAACTTTGGAACCGGCCGCAACACCAAATCTGGAAAATACCCTCTCGAAGAACCACCTGCATATCACAAACCGTAGCTTTGTTTGGTCATTTCCTCGCGAGTCAGGTAAACGAGGATGTTACGCACAAAAATCATGTCTCAGATTTTTGAGATTCATTTCCGTCTGCCCAAAAATCAAGACGCGAATCAAGGTGTTCTTATGTGGCATGCGTTTTTGGTTAAGGCTGTAACAGCTGGCTATGAGCGTCCTGTACATGACAACTCACTCCAAAAACCATCATTAGTAAAATTATGCATAAAAGTCTTTTAATTCGTCAAAGATAAAGGAAAATGATCACTATTAACCACTTAAAACATCAAATGGAAGTAGCAGCTGTACAATGCGCAGCTGCAACAAATGGATGAAAAATGGAATGATAAATGAGAAATAATGGTAAGAAAATGGATGAAAATGGATGAAAGGTATGTCAATAAGTGATGGAAAAATGGACAATTCCAGGGCCTAACATCTCCCCCAAACTGAACTTGTTGCATGTCCTCATGCAACCCAATACCTATGTAGCATCCAACTTGAAAAAAACTTATTTTACCATTTGCAATTTGGCGGAGTCAACTGATTTTAGCAGAGAAGTTGGCGAAGGTTTTAGCGGCAAATTTGGCGAAAATGCGCTAAATTTAGCAGCAAATTTGGCAGACTCACAGCCGCCGGAAAGTTATGTTCAGCCGCCGAAAAATGGGCAGTTGCCGGAAAATTATGTTCAGCCGCCGGAAAGTTATGTTCAGCCGCCAGAAAACGGGCAGTTGCCGGAAAATGGCCGCCGGAAAATATGTCACAGCCGCTGGAAAATTATGTTCAGCCGCGGGAAAGTTATGTTCAGCCACCGGGAAACTATGTTCAGCCGCCGGAAAATTTATGTTCAGCCGCTGGGAAGTTATGTTCAGCCGCCGGAAAACTATGTTCAGCCGCCGGAAAATTAGGTTCAGCCGCCGAAAAGTTATGTTCAGCCATCGGGAAACTATGTTTAGCCGCTGGAAAATTATGTTCAGCCGCCGAGAAGTTATGTTCAGCCACCGGAAAACGAGAAACGACTATTTTACGGTGTTTTAGCCTTTTTAACGGGAAACTTCTGAAGCGATTTTCTTCCAAACGACAAACTGGGTTGAGCTGAAATTTTGCAGGAAGGTATCAACCATTATAATGCATCTCCACGCCAAAGATTAGACAAACCCACATCATGGATTTCGAGAAAAATGCGAATTGGCTGTAGGTTATTATGGTCATTTTCGCGAAAACCGTGCACTGGATTGAGCTGAAACTTTCCATGGTTGTTCTTCATGATGTTATGCATCCCCTGTCCAAATTTAATGAGGATCCAACTTACCAATTGAAGTATATGCCCAAATCAAATTCTGTACTTTTGAACATGAAAACAATGTATTGCAGCTGAACTTCCAGAGCCAATATTTCAAAAATTATAAACTGGGTTGGGCTGAAATTTTGCAAGAAGGTAAGTACCATTATAGTGCATCTTCTCACCAAAAATTATATGAACCCACATCACGGATTTTGAGAAACATTGGAATTGGATGTAGGTGATGATAGTCATTTTCTCGAAAACCGTACACTTGATTGAGCTGAAACTTGCCACGATTGTTCATGATGCTACTATGCATTTCCTGTACAAATTTCATGAGGACCCAATTCGTGGTTTGTGAGATATACTCAAATCAAATTCTTCATTTTTGTGAGGTGTGGATGAATAAAAAAAATCAATATGCATAAAAATGTCAAAAACCACTCCCCCAAAATGAATATGTTGCATGTCCTCATGCAAAAGAGGAGTTGTCATCTTAGTTGTGAACAACCATTTCCCCCAAACTGAGTATTTCACCTTCCATTCATGAAATCAAGTGAGCTTTGTGACTGTTGTTTTCTTGTATCTGCACTATCACTGTCAACATCTAATTTTTATATATGTGCTAGCTGGAAACACATCTTAGACTTATAAAAATGATTGTAGGCTGCTTGAAAAATGACTGTATGCTCTTTTAAATTGACTGTGTGAGCTCAATTTTTGATTCCCCATGGTTGTAGTTAAGTGTATTTTAGAACCATTTTCTCATCAAATTCATGGCAAATTCTATTGCAATAAACCACAATAAATTTCATCCATTCTCATGGTTGAATGAAGGCTGCTAGAATTTTCCAAAATGTTGTGCCCTTATCATGGAGTGTTTTGTAACACTTCAAATAATGACAAGCATTCTTTTGCACATTTCACAACAATCAAACTCATTTCAGAAATTATGTCGAACTTAACAAATGACCAATGCTGAGAGTAATCATTACCTTCATGCTGCTGAGATACACTTCACATCAGACCTTGAAAAGGCTGCTATAGGATTTCCATTGTGCATGTATCATGCTCATGCTCATGCTCAAGACTTATGAAGATGTGAACCATTATGTGCACCACTGAACAAATCAAAGAAATCATGCATTTGTTTTCTATCGTGCTTGAGTGATAGCATACTCTTGAGAAGGAATGGCTTCTACATCAACTTTTCATGTTGTAGGTTCTTGTGTCCAGCCTATCATTTTCTTTCAATAAGTGTATCAGCTGCCTTATTTCTCCTCATTATTTTTATATGTCAACAGAGGACCGTTTTGTACTGCTCGTTCTTGTATGGCAGCAACAAGATTTTTTCTTACAGCTGGTTCTTGTGTGGCAGCAACAAAATTTCCTATTGTTGGTTCTTATGTGACAACAATGAGGTATCCATCTCTATTTATGCTTGGCCAGTTTGGTGGGTGAGCTGTTGGGTTGGAATCTCAAGGGGATGTGCATGAATGATGAAGTGTTATAATTGGGTGGGAAATGATGGAAATGGATGGACATAATATACTATATAGAAAATGGAAATGGCTAATGCTTAGTGGTTCTTCATGAAATTTTCCTAAATCTTTAATAAATCAAAAACTCATGCTATTTTACCTCAAGTTTTACCTCCATGGAAGCCTTGGTTGACATGAATGGACTGGTGTATGCTGGAGCTATGTAGCTGATCCAATGCTGAGACATATGTATATGAGAGCTGAAAACTAGATGAGATCGAATTTGATCCATGATATTGTGCTGGTTGCATGTAAGACTAACTACTGAGACAATTGATGAGCACGAATTCTACCATAGAAGCAGAAAGTCCTTTCTCTTATTCTGAAAATCAACAGCTGAACTGAAAATGGAAAGGAATTGCAAAACTACTGAACAAATGATGCTACAAATCATTGTTGAAACCATTAGATCACATAGTCTTCAACCGCTACAAAACCGAGGTACAATTCTTACCATGCGAATGAATGTGCTGAAGTCGAGCATGGAAAGAAATCATTGGATTACCGGCCATTAATGTATGCCGTTAACCAATGTGAAGAAACTCACCTTTGATGACAATGAGCTCTAAAGTACCTTAGTGCATCTTGACAGGTACGAATGGATGTGCTGGAGTCGAGTCACCTGCAAGATTTGTCAATCAAGAGGCATTGATGAACCCCCATGATTAACAACAAGGAAATCTGCCATTGATTCATGCAGATACCAGGGCACTATAAAAACTCTAATATCGATCCTAGATGATGTGTTGGATTCGATGGGACAAGACCATTGGAAGTTGGACCTTAATGAATTCCACATCATCCAATACGAGTACAAAATAAATGATTTATGAAGAATCATAGTGAAAAATAGAACCAACATGAAACTCAGAAGTGGAAAGTATATGTGAAGTCATGATGTAGTAGTGATGGGAAATAAAACGGTTATGGTGACTACATAAGCTGTGGAAAATGAGACTTCGACATGAATGGATTTTTGGGGTTTTGAAATGAGGAGGGTGAATGAATCTACCATAGGAAAATTGGCTTCTTGAGGGGTTTCTTTCAGCAACAAGTGGGATGACAGGTGTCTAAAATTGATTCTTGGCATGTAGCAATGGGACTTGAATCTGGAAACATTGGACTGTGTATGGTTTGCACATCAATCTCTCCAATTTTTTTTTATGTGCTCAATCCATTTGCAAATAGATAAAAAGTCTTCAAGAGTCACTTGTGCATTCATTGACCTTCTTCTTCCAGGGACCTGCAAAACCTAGCATTTGCCTGCAATAACACATGAGATGATGGAAGAAGAGAGATGATTGGTCTCTCTTCACCCAACACTTAAAAAAAACAACAAGCAGTTACTCATAAAACAAATCCAAAGAAAGATGAACAAAGCAAAATCCATTTTAGACCTGCGGCAGAGCAATGTTCATCTAGACTCACCAACGATATTCTAATCATAGCTTCTTCGTTCCTTGTCCAATTTGAGTGATTGAAAATCCAAATGAAAGTAAATTCATAGTTCTATTTCCATTAAAAACAAGTTTTTAAAATTCTATGTAATGATGTTCCAAATTGCTCAGTAATAGCCTGCATGACAAGGTGTCTTTTCAAATTCTGGACTAGACCAACAGTCACAGTTTTAGGCTTAACTTTTTCATTTGATAACGGATTGATGTGATTCCAATTGGAGATGAAAGTAGATTCATTTAGGTATCTTCATTAGAAACATGTTTTGAATCCAACAATAATTGATGGGTCAAATAAGCCAATGAACAGTATAGAAAATATACTTTTAGGAATGCAGATTTGGGACAAGCGGTCGGTATTTTGGTCATAAAATTTGCGCATGACATCAGAATAGAGTGATTCAAATTGATTTGTAAACTATATTCATAGGAGAATATACCAATGAAACAGGTTTGCAAAATATATCGAATAAGGCATCCAAAAATTGACTGTCCCATCTCTGTTCCTAAGCTGCCAGCTTGACACCCTGTTAGTATTTTGGCCATAAAATTTTCGTTTGACACCCAATCGTAGAAATTTAAATTGTTTTGGAAACTAGATTCAAAGGGTTACTTGGGATATAAACAGGTTTTGAAAATAAGTTCATTTGGTCTCCCAAAAAATGACTGTCCCGTCTATGTTTCGATAAAATTTTCAAGCCAAAATGTCACCAAAAATTTTATAATCGAAAATTGACCCCAAAAAGTGATTGGAATAGATGTGAATGTTTTTAATGATGTATATTTAAAAATAACACACATCCATACTAGAAATTTCAAGCATTGAGTACCTGGATTTACTTGCACAGTCTGTTGCAGCCGCAGCTGTAGCACAGTCACAGCCAGTGTTGCAGCCCACTGTTGTAGCTGAGAGTAATCACAGCTGAGAGTAATCACTCACGGCTGGGTGTTATAGCTAACAAATTCATGTCAAATTTCAAGCTTGAAGAGTTCCATTTGTATACCTGTGTCTTTGCGCTCGTGTAATCATCAATTACTGCATGAAGTGACTTTAAGAAAGACAAATTAACATTAAGCACATTGTGTTTAGGAATTAGAGAATTCCCATTTGCGTTAGTTTTACAATTTGTAAGAGAAATATGGTCTCTAAAATTCGGAAAGTGTAAATGTGTGGCTGAGATCCACTATTGAATGTTCAAAGTAGGAGTTTCACTGAATTGGGGTATTAATCACAATTGTTGCTTTGCATAATCAACATGTACATCGTTAGATAAAATATTCAAAGCATTCAACTCCCTCTTACAAATAGAAACCTATAATATGCTTTGTGCAAAAACACATCAATCAATTAAACAAAGTCCGGCACTCATCAATTATTGTGTGCAAGTGTTCATGAGGAGCAAGACATGGTTTATGCGCATTTGTAGGGATTCTTTCTCAGGATTATTTTGCTTTCATTAAGTTTACGGCGCGAGAGAAACATAATTCAAATAGCTCATCTTTAATTCAATCATATGAAAAAATGATCATGAAAAACCAAAATCCTAAACCCACTAGAATACCCTGGTTTGTTGCAATATGGAGCATAATTTTTAATATCTGAGATGGTTGCATGCAGTCTGACCTTAATCAGCAACACTTTTCCAAACAATGGGAAAGAGATAGGGAGGAATGCCGAAATTGTATACCTTTGAGACGCCAAAATGTTAGGCAAGTAGCAATGGCATTGCAGGCTGTTCAATGCGCAGCTATACTCCAATGGCTGTTCAACGCGCAGCTGTTCAATGCGCAGCTATACTCCAATGGCTATTCAACGCGCAGCTGTTCAATACGCAGGCTGTTCGATGCGCAGCTATACTCCAATGGCTGTTCAATACGCAGCTCGGTTGGGTGAGCTCCTCCATCCTGAAATATCAAGTGGATAATCGTTGCAACTTTACCAATCGAAAGGAGAAAGTGGGACAAATCGAAATTGGGAAATTCTTGACAAAAATGACTTAAGCATTTTTGTTCAAATAGTCAACAATTCCAAAGCATTCATGAAAACATCTCATACCCATTATTCATCTTTCTACTTTCTAATCTTCCAGATTGCAACAAGGCGCAGAACGAGAGCATACTTATTCAAAAATAAAAAAAACAAAGCCAAACAAAAGCATAGTTTTATTCTGATATTCTATCCTACCCTATTCTACTTGGAAATAAAAAAAAATTATTTAAGTGTATGCATATTTCCAATGGAGCCATTTTCGAAAAAGTGACTCAAGCATGCTCATACTCCCAATAGAAAAATATAACTTTATGAATTCGAGGATATGAGAGACCAACTTCCCTTCAAATGATGGTGCCAAGAATTGGTGAAGTATGAAATGATGCTGCAGACTGATGACAGATTGAAACCAAGCTTCAATATAGTCTTTGTTCCCTTGATTGCTCATGGATGTTACACCATGAAGATCCTTATTAAACTGATCTTCCTCAATGCATAAAAGTTATGGATCTACTGATGTGAATGATGCTTTTGGTTCCAATGGTTGTTCTTCATCAAATATCACGTGTGTATTGTTGATCTTATCTGCTTGCTTATGAGGACTAGAAGAAACTCCCTCTGCAAAAATTGGATTTAAAACATGTTCAGGCCTCGTATGGATTTGCTGCAACAATGCATAGCCTTTTCGTAATGGTGTAGATGAGGTAGAACAAGAGGGAAATGTAGAAACATTTTGCAGTTCAGCACTGTAAGCATACTATACTGCTTTATTATGGTTAGGGTGGAGGGTGGATTGGACAGAAAATTGTGTTGGATACCAAGGAGTTTGATGAGAAGATAGATGTGGCTGATGTAGATGATTGATTTGTGAGGTTGATATTGAAGGACCAACTTGTGTTGCAGCATGAGGGAGAGTGGCCATATGATCATAAGATGGACCATTCCAACCTTGTGGGTAAGGTAGGTAAAAGTTAAATTGAGGCTGCAACAACTGCCATGGTGGAAGAGTATTCAATGATTGAGTATGAGAGTAAAGAAATGGAGGGATAGAATTTTGAACCATAGATGTAGGCCATGGTTGACATGACTGTTGCAACGAGTTGGCTGCAACTCCCAGATCTCTTTGATATGTTTCTTTCATCTTTGGTAAAGAGGGACAATGATCTGTGGAATGATTCAAGTCACATATACCACAACTTTCAAGACTATCCAAAAGGAAATCCCTTGCTTCTCTTATTTCCTCCTTCTTTTCCTTATCCTGCAAAACACCCAATTGTAAATCAGCTTTAGAAATGTCAAATAAATTGCTGATTTAAGCTTGTAAAACTCTTGTTTTTGCAGCAGATTTCAAAAATGGAGATAAAATTTCCTTAGAATTCTTACCAGTCTTGAAGTTTCCTCTTGAATACCTTCTACATAACTCACAAATATCATCATATACTAACTGAAATACATTACCTGTTCCGATCAGATTCAATATTTCTAAACATTCAGCTTGGATTGCCTTGAGTAGAAGTGTTTTTAAGATTTCCTTCCCCAGATTTCTCTGTTTGGATCTTTGGAGGTTATATTGAAATCGTTCTGTGTATTCCTCTAGACTCTCTTCTTCTCCTTGTGTCATTTCGAAGATATCTTCATTGACCCTGCAATAATCTTGGTACCTTTTCAAGAACACATGTTTCATATCTTCCCAAGTTTGTATACAGTTCCCACCAAGGCCCATGAACCATCGAAGGGATGTTCCTTTTAAAGTAAGGGGAAACACATTCAACTTTTGATCATTAGCATAATAACCATATCCTCTACAAAGTACTTCAAATTGAAATAAAAATACATCAGGGTCTTCATTTTCCAAACCGTGAAAATTTGGTAGAACATGTGGGGGAATTCTTTTTGTTGGTGCCACTCCTCTCAAATCTCTGATGGGAAATTCGAAGCTAACAACTTCTCCATCTTTTTAACCTGCCATCTCTTCATTAGATTCTTTGTGCGCTATCTTGAGGCTCCTCCTTCGAATGTTCCTGTCAACTTGTTAGTAGAATGGGTGGTGCTTGCAACACCACTAAGGGGAATGATAAGATTTATGCTGGAAAGATTGAAAATGAAATAAAACTGAATGTAAAGACAGAAAATTAACACTCAAAATAAATTCAATAAACTGAAATGTAATCGTGCAACCTACATGCCCTATTTTAACAATGCATCTCCAAAACAATGTGAGATTTACTATTGCACAATTGATAACTTCCTCGGCAACAACGCCAAAATGTTGGGCACCCAATATGCAACTAGATTATTACCAACATACAGAGTGTACAAGATTTATTGTCAACCCGAGAAAGTCTTTTATTTCAAAGCTATCGTGCAAAATATATGCGAGTACAATTTCTACCTGACATTGTTACCTATTGGTATGCAATCAAAACTATTTGTAAACTAGATCACACCTGCTTGAAAATAAATCAATCCTCAACCTATTCATAAAATCACATTGTAAATCTAATCACACTTCAACAAAATAAATTATCATGAAACAAGATCTAATTATGTACATCTAAAAGAATTGTTATGTTGGCCAATGATCTACCAAATGAATTATCAACACAACGATTATGACAGGTCTAATGAATGAAAGAATACAACTATCATAAGATTATTGAAAGAAAGCATAAACGAAATAATAAGCAAATATAAACAATAACACACTTACAATTAACACTACCAGCATCTGCTCAGGGAAGAGGGCCCTTCCTCCACTGAGCAGAGCTGGATCTCTACAATAGAAGTCTACAACTCCAGAATTAAGAAACTACCAGCATGTATTATCATAATGGAAGAATTACAACAGATCTGGATCAAATCCTACATCACAACATTGTGTTATCTCCTATAATCCATCTCCTATCCGGCCTAATCTATCATGCTTAATCAATCAATATATCATCCATCAATAATCCCCTTCCCAATGAGATTGATTAAATATTTATACATAAAATTATCTCATGGAAATGAAGAACTGAACCCCCAGCTTGTGATCTGTAACAGCTGAAACATGGCTGTAACTACTGGCAACTTTGGAACCGGCCGCAACACCAAATCTGGAAAATACCCTCTCGAAGAACCACCTGCATATCGCAAACCGTAGCTTTGTTTGGCGATTTCCTCGCGTGTTAGGTAAATGAGGATGTTACGCACAAAACCCATGTCTCGGATGTTTGAGATTCATTTCCATCTGCCCGGAAAGCAAGACGCGAATCAAGGTTTTCTTATGTGGCATGCGTTTTTGGTTAAGGCTGTAACAGCTGGCTATGAGCGTCCTGTACGTGACAACTCACTCCAAAAACCATCATTAGTAAAATTATGCATAAAAGTATTTTAATTCGTCAAAGATAAAGGAAAATGATCACTATTAACCACTTAAAACATCAAATGGAAGTAGCAGCTGTACAATGCGCAGCTGCAACAAATGGATGAAAAATGGAATGATAAATGAGAAATAATGGTAAGAAAATGGATGAAAATGGATGAAAGGTATGTCAATAAGTGGTGGAAAAATGGAAAATTCCAGGGCCTAACAGAGTCCATCTTTGTAACTAGTGCAAAGCTCTTGCTATATTCAATGATTTGCACATGGAAGAATCCCTTGGCCAATAAAATTGCTTTATAATTCAGAGGGGACCCATCAGCATCAAATTTATTTTTGGAAATCCACTTACACTTGACTAGCTTTATCCCTGGGGGGGATAATGAATAGATCTCATATGTCATTCTTTTGGAGCGAACGAAATTGCTCCTTAATGGTTGTTTTCCATATTGGGTCTTCACATGCATTTTCATATGTATGTGGATAATATTCCATAATTTTAAAACACTTATCATCAACAAAAGGGTCCTTGAAAGAAAGGACACTCACGAATTGAGGTATAGTCCTCCTAGAACACCTATGATTTCCAGCTAGTTTCCAAGCTTCTTGGATGGTCTTTGAGGCCAAATTTTTCCTTGTGGGGCTATTTGGGTATGCAATTAAATCATCATTATCAGACATATCATAATATTAAAGGTCATAAGTTCCTTCAGTTACAACCAAATATGGAGGAGGTGAGAAGGACTCTCTAATTTATGTTGCTACCATAGGCTCTTTTTCGAACTGAACACACCTTCCAATGAAGGATTTTTTTTTGTGCTCATGCTGCTTAGCATGTAAAATTTAGAATATTCAGAATACCCAAAAAATAGGAACTCTTTCCTTTGGGGTTCCAAATCCATCCTTTTACCTAATGGAATTATATCCCATGCTCTTAAGCCAAAAATCCTGAAATGAGACACATTTGGTTTGTGCCCACTCCAAGCTTTGAAAGGAGTAACTCAATAAAGATACTTGTGAGGAAACTGATTCTGGATGTAGGATGCATATTTTATAGCTTCATCCCAAAACTTTGGTGGCAATGTCTTAGACTCCAACATATAAGTAGCCATCTCCTTGAGACTTCTATTCTTCCTCTCAGCCATGCCATTATGCTAAGGTGTGTAGGGAAGAGAGTGTTGCATCCGGATACATGCATATTCAAAATAATTAATGAACTCAAACTTGAAATATTCACCACCATTATCATATCTAAGTATCTTGAGTTTTCTCCCAGAGTGGTTATCAACCAAGGCCTTGAAACCTTGAAGTGGTCAAAAACTTTTGACTTCAGTTTAAGGAAGTAAATTGAATAGTACCTAGAAAATTCATCTATGAAGGTAAGGAAATAATTGTCTTGACTCATGGACATATGAGGGAAGGGAAAAATAGTGACACTGTGGATGAGCTCAATCGGTGTTGAGGTTCACTCATCACTGACTCTCTCATACTTATGCTATGGATGCTTTCCTGGAATGAAACCTTGACAGACTCCTTTGGAAACTTTTATCTTTGGAATCCCTAAAAACATATATTTTTCACACAAATATGAAAGGTATTTATGGTTTATATGACCAAACCTATCATGAAAAAGTTTTCTTTCTTCATTGGAATGGGTGAGGAGAGGATACAGGTTAGAGAAATGCATGAAGTGTGAGAACCTGTAGACTTTAGAACTATGATCCACAAAACCTTTAGAAATGACTCTACCATTCCCAATATCAGATATTTCAACTTCATTGTGTTAGAATAATCAACCCATAATTAGCTACCTTAGACATTAATTAATCCATTTTTGTCTTATTTTCCTAGTTTCCATATTCCACTCTATGCAAGTTGTCCTCCACATGTCCTAGATGGCTAGACTTGCTAAAACTGAGTCATGGAGCACTTGGAAAACCTCTTGGAATCAATTCTACTTTATTCCTGAACCCCCCTAGCGCATATATGCTTTTTTTGCTTTATTGTTGCTTTTACTGAGTTTTAAGGCAATTGGGAAAGTATGACTAGGTGAAGTTAACTTGTTTTTTCCCCTCATTATCCTCGACTCTGTTCTTCTAATAAAAGTATGTATTATTTTTCCTTCCATCATCTATTAGATTTCCTAATTGATTTTTCCAATTCATGAGCTCCTAGGCAAATTTGGAAACTGCTTTATGCACCTATGGGGAATTTGTTTAGATTTAGTACACCTGCTTTTGACTAATTCGAATGGCATCCAAATGAGTTTGAATATCTTGTGTAATTATTTATTGTATCATCCTATGACTTCATAAGGTTGTCTATTGTATACTTATCCAATAGAGTTTAGTGTTCTGCTCCATATTCAGTCTCCTTTGTGTGTAATTTGCATGTGTAATATGCAATTTTTGTGACTGTAATTGTTCTAACACCTGGTTTCAATTTCCACATGGTATCAAAGCCTTTGAAGATTGATTTATCTCCTTCCATATTGTTATTGCAGGTTTGACATCATTGACTAGGAGCATTCTGCTGACTGAAGGGACAATTTCTAAGCCATGGATCAATCTCAGAAGATCATCTTGACTCCATTTAATTTCTTTGAATGGAAAGAAAAGATGGAGATACTATTGAGAGAGAAAGGCCTCTATAGAGTGACTATGGAAATAGAAGCAGAGCCCAATGTAGCTGCAGAGAAAATTAAATGGCACAATAGGATAGATGAGGCCTTTGGTCTCCTGTGTCTGAGCATATCCAAAGACCTCCTTTTCCATCTTGATGGATTGGAATCACCGAATGAATTATGGGAGAATATGTTTTATATTTTTCATAAAACAGATGATATGAGAGAACAACAAATCGAGAATGAATTGATCTCCTTGAGTCCCGGCAGCTTTGAATCCTTGCAACTCTACTTTTCAAAGTATAAAGCCCTTGTTTTGCAGCTAAAATAGTATCGAATTGAAAAGAAGGAGGAGCAATTGGTTTTGGCCATACTCTGGAAGCTTGGCCCTGACTATTCAGTGTTTGTTTTGACCTTCCATGCCACCAAGTTGACAGCTCGATCCTGGAAGATGCATAAACTTGCAGAGTTCATGGAATCTCTCACACAAGAACAAGATAAAATGGTGATGATGGGCACCATCAAACCTTCCAAAGACCAAGCTTTGGTTGCTGGAGATTTGAGGGTGGATTCAAAAAGCAATAAGAAAGCTAAGAATCCACCTGAGCAAAAGAGAGATAAGAAGAAGTCTCCAGAGGAGCCCCAAGGTTCCAAGAAGAACCCCCAGAAGAAGAAGAACAAATGAGAAATGAGCAAGTGCACATACTGCAGTAAGGGAAATCATCCTGAAAGCTCCTGCATGAAGAATAAAATTAACGTGCTAACCCAAATCCTGGAGAAGAATGGCATCTCCCTTCCTAATAGCTCAAAGAAGAGGGAAGGAGGATCAAATTTAGAATACAGAGAGAGAGTTCATGCATTGGTTGATGGCACATTAGGCTCACCTATTTTCATCATTGATTCTGGAGCTTTAGACATATGTTTTTGACCAAGGAGGAATTCACCTCACTTGACATGTCGAACGGTCCACCAATAGCGCTGGGAGATGACTCTCTCACTGAATGTTTGGGCAAAGGGAGCATTGATCTTGACCATGGTAAGTTTAGAAATGTATTGTATGTTCCAGGTCTTGCCTCTAACCTCTTGTCAGTGTATCAGATGACCCACACAGGGTCTCCAAAGAAGGTCATATTATCTCTTGATGAAGTTGAGATCAGAAAGATCTCAAGTGGTAAAGTCATTTCAAAAGGAGATACAAATCACACTTCGAAGGTATACATGTTCTCACATTTCCTACCCTACTCAAACCCCTCTCCTCTTTTGATTTATGCTAATGAGGCAAGCAAGCTTTGGCATGAAATATTTGGCCATATTAACTATAAATATATTTCTAATCTTAGTGAAAAATAAATGGTCATAGGGTTACCAAAGATTAAGTTTTCCAAAGGAGTCTGTCAAGGTTGCATCTTAGGAAAACACCCAAAGCATAAATTTGAGAAAACTAGTCATGAGAGAACCTCTGCACCTCTTGAGTTGATCCATAGTGATGTTGCTGGCCCATTTCATCATATATCAATGAGTCAATATAAATATGCATTTAAATTCATAGATTAATTTTCCAGGTACTGTTGGGTTTACTTCCTGAAACACAAGTTTGAAGCTATTGGCCTCTTCAAAGTCTTTAAGGCTTTGGTTGAAAACCAGTCTGGGAGGAAACTCAAGATCCTCATATCTAAAAATGGTGGTGAGTATGTCAAGTTTGATTTTATTCAATATTGTGTAGATGTAGGTGTTCATATGCAGCATTCAATCCCTTACACACCACAACAAAATGGTGTTGCTGAGAGAAAGAACATATCACTGAAAGAGATGGAAACCTACATGATGGAGGCTAAGACTTTTCCACCAAAGTTTTCGACTGAATCTATAAATTGTGCAGCCTATATCCAGAATAGGGTGCCTCATAAATAAATTTATGGTATGACTCTTTTCGAAGCATGGAGTGGGCACAAGCTAGATGTGACCCATTTCAGGATTTTTGGCTCAAGGGCTTGGGCTAGAATTCCAACAGAAAAGAGGAAGGATTTGCAGCCCCAAAGCCAAGAGTGTCTATTTGTTGGGTACTCTGAATATTCAAAAGGGTACAAGCTAATCAATTTGAGCACAAGAAAATCTTTCATTTAGCAACAATTGAAGTTGGAGAGTCTTCTTCACCACCAGAACCACTGAATGTAAGTGAAGAGATAAATGAGTTTGATGATTCTAATATGTCTAATAATTATGATTTAATTGCATATCCTAACAGTACTACAATACCAAAATGGGCAGCAAATACCATTCATGCAGCTAGGGAACTAGCTGGAAATCATAGTGATTCTAGGAGGACTAGATCTCAGTTTGAGAGTGCCCTGTGTATGAAAGACCCTTTGTTTGTACAGAAATTCTATTTGATGGTTGAATCAGACCCAAATACATATGAATATGCATCACATTATCCAATATGTCAAACAACCATGAAAGAATAATTCAGCTCACTCCAAAAGAACAACACTTGGGAGTTGGTTGATCTTCCCCCAGGGAGGAAGGTAGTTCAATGTGAGTGGGTTTTCAAAACTAAGTTTATTGATGATGGTTCACCTTTGAAATATAAGGCAATATTGGTATCCAAGGGATACATACTCACAGGCACATGGTATAGACTACAATAAGACCTTTGCACCAGTGGCAAATATGGAATCCATCAGGCTAGCCTTAGCCATTGTAGCTTTGAAGTAGTGGGACGTACATCACATGGATGTGAAGTGTGCTTTCCTAAATGGAGATATTACTGAAGATATTTAAATGCAGCAGCCGCAAGAATTTTTTACTAATCCATATCTTATGTGTAGGCTAAAGAAATCATTGTATGGGCTTAAGCAAGCCCCCAGGGCTTGGTATGCCAAGATTGATGTCTTTTTTCTATCATTGAGTTTTGTTTGATGCAAGTGTGATCCTAATGTTTACATGAAGCTGATTCATGGTTATTTGATGATTATTTTCTTGTATTTGGATGAAATTCTCATTACAATAAGCTCAAAGGATGAAATTTCCTCCTTGAAGGATGCAATGAACCATGCATTTTCTATGACTGGTTTGGGGTTATTGAGCCAATTCTTGGGTCTTGAGATTTCTCAAACAAAACATGGAATAAAAGTACATCAGTCAAAGTATGCTTTGTATTTTCTAAACAAATTCAACATGAAATAATGCAAGCCAAGAAATACTCCCTTCCTTTCAGGAGTTAAGCTTGAAGAAGCAGGTTCTTTTCTTATGGTAAATAATACACTGTATAGGCAACTGATTGGGTGTTTGATATACATTACACATACTCGAACCGATATTTATTATGCAGTAAGTGTGGCTTCAAGATACATGGATCAGCCTCATGATATCCATTGGAGAGCATCCAAAAGGATCCTTAACTTTGTTCAAGGAACAAGGACACATGGGATCTTCTACAAAGCTAAATCTGATCTTGATTTGATTGGGTTTACTGACAGTGATTGGGAAGGTGACAAAAAAATCGAAATTCAACATCAGGATATGTGTTCATGCTTATTGAAGGACCAATCAACTGGTCGAGCAAGAAACAGAGTGCGATTGCACTCTCATCTACAGAAGCAGAGTACAAAAGAGTTGTAAATGCAACAACTCAATGTTCATGGTTGTAGGGGTTACTTGGTGAGTGTGGATTCAAATCAGAATACTCAACTACTATCTATTGTGATAATCAGAGTGCCATTCAAATCTATAATGATCTAGTTCAGAGACAAAGAACCAAACACATTGAGATCCATATGCACTACATCCAACAACTTGTGCATGATGGCACCATTCACCTACTCTTCTGTTCATCTTCAAAACAAGTAGCAGACATCTTCACAAAAGTTTTTGTGAGAAGAATTTCAGCAATATTAAATCACTAGTGGGGATAGATGATCATGCTCTGAAGCATGATTGATAAAAATATTTTCAAATTTTGTTTTACTATCCATTTTAAAGGGAGGACTTTTCCCATTGGGTTTTTGCCTCTTTCCTTGTTTAAATAGACATGCAGCATGTAAATGGTGACAAAGCCTTGTTGATAGGCCCTATAATTCTCTGATATTTTACTCATAAGTCAAGCTTAAGGGGGGGTGTTATAATAATCAATCCATAGTTAGCTACCTTAGACATTAATTATTCCATTTTTGTCTTATTTGCCTAGTTTCCATATTCCATTCTATGCAAGTTGTCCTCCACATGTCCTAGATGGTCAAACTTGCTAAAAATGAGTCATGGAGTGCTTGGGAAACCTCTTGGAATCAATTCTTCTTTATTCCTGAACCTCCCTAGCACATATCTTCTTTTTCTGCTTTATTGCTACTTTTACTGAGTTTTAAGGCAATTGGGAAATTATGGCTAGGTGAAGTTAACTTGTTTTTTTCCATCATCATCCTCCACTCTTTTATCCTAATAAAATCATGTCTCAGTTGTCCTTCCATCACCTATTAGCTTGACTAATTTATTTTTTCAATTCATGAGCTCCTAGACAGATTTGGAAACTTCTTTATGCACCTATGGGGGATTTGCTTAGATTTAGTAAGCCTGCTTTTGACTAATTTGAATTGCATCCCAATGCATTCAAATGTGTCATGTAATTATTTATTGTGGCAGCCTATGACTTCATAAGGTTGGATATTGTACACTTATTCAATACAAATTAGTTTTCTGCTCCATATTCAGTCTCCTTTGTGTGTAATTTGCATGTGTAATTGGCAAATTTTGTGAGTGTAATTGTTCTAACACCCGGGTTCAATTTCCACACATTGGGAGAGAGAAAAACATTCTTAGGAGACCTAGTGTGGGTCGTCTGGTATAATGAGAAGAAATTAATAGGAATACCTGGGACATACAAAAAATTATTGAAGGAACCATGGTCAAAATCAATGCTACCTTTACCCTTATTGTAAGTTTCTAAGTTATCTCCCAGCAAAATATTAGGACCCTTTGAATCATAAAGAGATGATAAGGGGTCTTTTGTTGAAACCATGTTCCTAGAAGCTCCAGGATCGACCATAAAGAAGTAGATATTACATTGCTTGCAACTAGGGCATGTACTCTCTCTTGGTCTTCGAAATTGGATACTCCTTCCTTCTTTATTCCACCACCTAGGATGGAGATTTTATTCTTCTTCAGGATTTTATTCAACATATCTATTTTCTTTTTCATGCAAGAGGTCTCAAGATGAAAGCCCTTAACATAGTATGCACACTTGTTACCTTCATCTTTACCTTTCTTCTTATGAAAGTTATTTGTCTTGGAGTTTGAGGACTCCTATTAAGAACTATAATTGTCTCATTTTTGATATGGAGGCTTCTTAGTCTTGTTATTATATTTGGAATTAACCTTGGAATCTCCAATAACTGAAGATTTATCTTTGCAAGGTTTGATGGTTCCCATCAAGACCAATTCATCTTGTTCATGAGTCAAGGATTCCATGAAATCTATCAGTGAAGGCATATTCCAATTTTGAGATGTCAATGTGAAGGCATGGAAGGTAGAAAAAAATATTGAGTAATCCGTCCCAAGATTCAAAAGGATTTCTAATATTAGTTGTTTATCTTCTTTGTCAGTGCCACATTGTTCTTATGAAAGTTATTTGTCTTGGAGTTTGAGGACTCCCATTAAGAACTATAATTGTCTCCTTTTTTATATGGAGGCTTCTTAGTCTTCTTATTATCTTTGGAATTAACCTTGGAATCTCCAACAACAGAAGATTTATCTTTGCAAGGTTTGATGGTTCCCATCAAGACCAATTTCATCTTGTTCATGAGTCAATGATTCCATGAAATCTGTCAGTGAAGGCATATTCCAATTTTGAGATGTCAATGTGAAGGCATGGAAGGTAGAAAAAAATACTGAGTAATCCATCCCAAGATTCAAAAGGATTGCTAATATTATTTTTTCATCTTCTTTGTCAGTGCCACATTGTTTTAGCTGCAAAACAAGTGATTTGAATTTTGAGAAGTAGGGTTGCAAGGATTCAAAGCTACTTGTACTTAGTGTTATCATCTCATTCTCAAGTTGGTAACCTCTCCTATTACCTTTATTCCCAAACAAAGATTGAAGTTTCTCCCATCCTTTATTTGGTGATGTAAGATCATTAAGATGAAATATACAATCTGTGGAAATGTTGAGACATAAGAGACCATACTCCTCATCTCTTCTATTATGCCATTTGATATTCTCTACTTCTGCATTATTCTTAGATTCATTTTCCATGGTCACTCTCAATAGTCCTTTACACCTCATAAGAATCTCCATCCTTACCTTTCATTTGAAGTAATTGAATGGTGTCAACATGATTGGTTGAGATTGATCCATTCTTCAACAACCGCTCCCTTGACCAGATAGTATTCTCTCTCAATGAGTGATGTTGACCATAAAAAATCAATTTGAAGAGGAGAAAATTCAAGCTAGTAAGGCTCTGATACCATGTGAAAATTTATCCCGAGTTAGAAAAATTGAACTCACAAAATTGCGTGAAAATATGCAATAAACACTGAAGAAGGAGACTGAATATGTGATAATACACA
This sequence comes from Pseudotsuga menziesii, assembly GCA_001517045.1. NCBI lineage: Eukaryota > Viridiplantae > Streptophyta > Pinopsida > Pinales > Pinaceae > Pseudotsuga > Pseudotsuga menziesii. Next base: position 256,622 of record LPNX010014417.1, read on the forward strand.
AAATGTTGATGATATTAGTTTACACCAGTCATCATTAAATATATGTAGGATTCTCATACAGTAGATAATCCAAGGATTTGAAAGAACCAATTTTCTATTTGAATCAGTAAAAAGGAAGGCTTACTAAACTAGTCAACACCCCCCATAGGTGCATAAAGCACTTTCCCAATCAGTTAAGATGCTCACAAATTTGGTGAATGAGTGTGTATATCTCAGAAGTGATGGAAATTTGACTTTATTATTCTTTTATATTAGTAAAAGAAGGGAGGAGCTTTGCTGAAAAAAACAAGGTAGTCTACCTTAAAACTAGCTTTATCTTTTTCCTTAAAACTGTAGAAAAAGATGGAAACTATGGACAAGGAAGTAATGCACAATTTCTATTTTGAGCAGTGTGTGGGTTGGAAAAATATTATATAGTATCTTTTTAACTCGCTCCATGAGGCATTTTTAGAAAGTTTGACCTCAAAAATGAAATTGGGTACAAACTAGCTAGTGTAGGACCTAGAAATTAATAAAAAATATTAATAATTTTATTATAAGTCTTGGGATGGTTTTTTATTATTCCAAAACTTATGAACATAATGAAAATTGTTTATTGACACTTATTGATGCAAAATTCAGCACTCTTCAATTGTGAGAATTGTCTTTTTTTTTAAATCTTTTGTGTCTCAATTTTATATGGTATCAGAGCCATTGCAGGACAAGGAAACTCTTCTATAGAGTTTGCAAGAATATTTGAAGAAACTTGAGAAAAATTGTTGAAAAGTATTCCAACGCTGCACTAGAAGCAAAAATATTTCCACATAAATCATGGAAAAACTTGCATTTGGTTAAGCAAGCTTGCTTGAAAACTATGCCAGGTCTAATGTAACTTGAAAACTGTAGGTTTTTTTGACCTAAAATTTTTTGTTTGTGTGTGACTACAGGTATCTTACAATCCTCGTTTTGCATTCGCTATAACTAGAAGTTTGACTTTTATTGAAATAATATTCTTACTCCCTTCAATTATCATCCATGAAAGGAATATACTGAGATAATATTGCAACCGAAGGGACTCTACAGAGTCACCATGGGAATGGAGCTAGAGCTTAATGTAGTTGTAGACAAGTCAAAATACATGAATAATATTGATGAATATTATGGTTTCTTATGTCTCTCGATTTCGAAGGATCATCTCTTCTATCTCATCGGATTGAAGACTCCCAAAGAAGTCTGGGAGAAACTTGACAAACACTTTGACAAGTAGGATGAAATGAGGGTTTATTACTTAGGGAATGAACCAATTTCCCTCAATATTGAAAATTTTGAAACCATCTTTGAGTTTTTTTCCAAGTTCATGCATTTGGTGGTTCAATTGAAGCAATGTAGTGAAGAGAGGATAGATGTTCAACTGATTCTTTCAATCCTTTTAAAGCTAGGAGCATATTATTTAGTGTTTGTCTCTACCTTCTATATGGGAAAATGAAATATCCCGAATTGGAGGATGCCAGCCTCGAATGCATTCTTTGAGTCCTTGACCAATGAGTATGACAAATTTGTTCATATGGGATCTATCATGTCCCCCAAAGATCAAGCCTTATTTACTAGATGACCCAAGTCTTTGAATTCTAAAGTAAATCCAAAGAAGAAAGAGAATACCACGTTTGATCAACCTAAGCAAAATGATAAGGCCAAGTAGTCATATGAGCCCTCAGGCTTGAATAAAGACAAGCAAAATGGAAAGTACAAGACAAAGTGCTATTACTATGGTAGGGGAATTCATCTTGAAAGCTCATGCATGAAGAGGACTATTAATCACATTTCCATTTTCTTTGATAAAAACAATATCTCTCTTTTAGATGGTGCAAGGAAGAAGCACAATGGATACCGAAATGATATGCCATAAATAGATCATACACTCATGGAAGGTTCTTTGAACTCAAAATATATTCACATAGAATCGAGATTTTTGAATCACATGGTTTCAATAAAATACTCTTTGTCATTAGTAGACTCCAAAATATGCATCTCCATCCACATGGGACATTATTCACAAATTTCATCAAAAGTAAAAAGTATAATTCACTTAGAACATGGTAGTTTTCAAAATGTTATGTATGTCACTTCTCTAGATTCAAACCTAATTTCTATGTATCAAATGACACATATTGGTTTTTCCCAAAAGGTTGTATTCATCCCTAATCATATGTTTAAATTTCTAAAATTACAAATGGAAATATCTGCACTAGGAAAGGAAAATCATGTTGCAAAAACATATGCATTTTCTAGTTTTTTCCATATTCCGAGCCGAGTGACCTTTTGACACTAGAAATGAGGTTGTCCATCTACGAAATGAGAGTTTTGGACACCTTAATTATATGTATTTTCAAATTATACAAAAGGATTCCATGGTCAAATTAATTCATAACATCAAATCCTAAAAAGGGATATGTAAAGGTTGCATAGTCGGAAAGCATCCTGATAACAAGTTTGATCAAGGAAAAGCTAGTAGATTTTTGTATTTTGGGTCTAATTCACAGTGATATCAGTGGTCCATTACAAACCACCTCCATAAATATATTGATATATATTTTCATATTCACCGATGACCTTTCCAGTTCACAAGGGTCTACTTTATCAAGAAAAAATTGAAAGTATTTGAATAGTTAAAAAGTTTCAAGGCTTCTACTGGGATTGCCACTAGGAGCAATATCAAAGATCTTAGATCTTATAATGGTGGAGAATATTGTTGAAAAGTTATTTAGGAAGTGTTTTTTCCCTAGCATTGCCTTGGGGTGAACAAGGACACTTTAAATGGTGACTTCTAGTCAGGTTTAATTAATGAATTGAGATGTACTTTATAATTTTAAAGTGACTTCAATACAAGTTAAAAGTCATGGTTTGTTCTAAGTTCATATTTAATAAAAGTTAAGTGAGTGATTAATTAAAATGGAGTTATCATACTTTATTAAATGACACGAGGTGCACTAAATGCCATTTATTAATTATTTAATTGAGAATTTAATGAGATCCATTCATCTAATCTAACCTTGACCATTAGATTGAAGTGGAAGTTTCCATGAAAAAAAAGGGACTAGGGAAAGGAAAACTAATTTCTTATTCAATTTTCAAAAAGAGAAGTTTTTGTAGAGAAGAAGAAGAAGAGAAGAGAGGGTTTGAAGATAATTCATAATGATCTAGAGAGAGAAGAATAATTCTTGCACCGAAATCGAGGAGAATAAACTGGGAGCAAATTTCAAAGAGGGATTATGTACAATACAGTTGGGCATGAATTTCAAGAATATTTTTGTACAGCAACACACATTTGAAGGTGAATCCATACAATAGTATTTGGAATATATTTTGAGGATCATACAACAATATAGATTGGGCACATAAATCAACATATAGATTGGGAACAGAAATTGAGGTATGCTAGAACAGATTTAGAGAACCATACTATAGTACAATTGTTGGAGACATTTACCACCATACACACTCTTTTTGGTCATTAATTGACATCCTAAGTATAATTGACATTAATTGAAATCAATGGAGCATTAATTGACATCATCCAATCACACCCACGCCTACCTGTAGTCAAGGAGGCTAACTTAACCTTCTCCTACAGTCAAGGAGGGTAACTGGAGCACTCCAGGGGTGATCTGAGTGATATTGATGCACATAATTGCTAACTAGTGGTTACAATCAGTTCATCCAATCCGTTAAGGCACCTCCTCTCATTAAATATATTATTTAATGATTATTTATTGTTATTTAATGATTTGGAGTCAACAGCGGCACCTCCACCAACTTCTGATGATCAATTCAGCTTCAGTTAACCTCATCGTGGTTCATTGAAGTCATTGAAGCACTAGCACTTGATGGTTGGCTTGCTAGGACATGTGTTTGATCTCTTTCAGTTGAGATTCAGTCATTTATTGCACTTTGACTTCATTTAGGGTTTGGTGAGTCAATTAGTTTTTTGGTCAAGTGGTTAACTGAGTGCGAACCAATGGCTTATGGTCAATTAAGCTAGACTCACTCATTGAATTCGAATGACCTCCTTAGCTATTTGAATTACTCATTGATTCAAGCTATGGATTGACATTGTTATTATAACTATTCAATGTTTATTTGAATATACAAAGAGGAAACCATTCAGGTTCCGATTAACACAATTTTCTGAGTTATTTGTTGATTATTTCTTGATGAGATTGATTATTTGTTCCTATATCAATGTGCAAGATTAATATGGTATCAGAGCTTATGGCGGGACAAATCTCTATCTCTTAAAAACAATCTTTTTGACAGATTTCTCCATGAAATTTGAGCAATATCTCAAAAATCCAGTACTGCACCAGAAGCCAAGGCTTACCACTTGATACCCCAAGTAAAGAACTTGTGGATCAAGCTTGCTTGATTGAATATGCTGGGTGTGATGAAATCCTAAAATGTGCAGGATGTCTGAACTTACAGTGCCCCTTTTGTTTCGATTTGTAGGTTTTAACAAGTACAACTTTGAATGGACTCATCCGTCCCTCTTCTCACCTCATTCACAAGCTATTCAAAATGGAAGTTGAAGATGGTTGCATCTATGAAGAGGCGAGTTCTCTATGAGGTTTCTATTGGACTTGGAAAAGAGTATTATGAGAATTATAATGATTGGATAAATGAAAGTGATAAAGCTTTTGGAGCAATATGTCTTGTCCTTTCTCCTAGCTTGCGCTACCTTATTGGTTTTGCTGAATACCCAAAGGATCTCTGGACAAAATTGGATAGAACCTTTGGCAAGCACAATGAGGATCATCATAGCACTTTGGATATCACATATATCACCACAAGAGTTCTTTACTCAAAATTCTCAGCCTCTACTCTCTCTGATGAAGTCGTTCAAGATGAAGATGAAGCCGAATCTTCTACACATTCAATTCAAATTGAAGAAAGTCTCCATGCAGTGACTCCTTCTCTTGATGCTCCGGAAGTTCATGAGATCTCTGATATCTCATCTCCTCATATTTCTGAAACATAAGAAGACATTCAAATCTCTGATATTGAATAAAAATACTGTTGCACTTCCATGTGTTGTAAGGGAATGTATCATATGGCTAGGGTTTAAGAGGCCATCAACGTACTGGGGTTGAAAGAGAGATACACAATGTTCAGAAAGCGTATATAAGCAAGATCAGAGATGAGAAAGATCCACACCTGATTAACTGAAGGCTGGTCCAAGCTTTCTCTTCAATCCTCTTCTTGCTCCTCTCGGTCCAAGAGACCTGCAAAACGAATTATAGCTTCCTCAAACCATTATGACCACATATAAGACAATGATAATCAAATAAACATGAAATAATGATCTAAATAACATCATCATATGATCATAAACAGAGATTCAATCACACATTGAACAATGATTTGGGAAGAAGAAGGACATCACATCTTTATTAATCTTGAAAACAAGTACAAGTATACCTTCTCTTCAAGTTTGGCACCTCATGAAACCTTGATTTGGTTCTGCTACTTCCCTTCTCCAAAGAACTCATCCTCCAAGCTCTACAACACAAGGAGAAGACTCCTAGGGCAAAGGTGTGGGCAAAGAGAGTTCTAATTCCTCCAGCATAACAATGCATAAATTCCAAAAGTCCCCTCCATGGCCTTTCCTACTTCTATTTATATGGGTGAAATAAGGTAGTTCGAAGGTTGGAGAAGTTACAGCAGTTAAGGAAATTAAGTTAAATGACTTAACTAATCTCCAATTAACGTGTGTTTTTATATTTAAATGCTAAGAGACACATTTGCGGGTATGTAGTAGAGCAATCCGTGAATGATTCGTGACTATGTATAAGTGCAACCCGCGAATACAAGGATTCACGACTTGCTACAAGGGAGACTCGTGAATGATGTGCGATTTGTCTATAAAGAGAGTCATGAATACATCCTAACATGGCAAAAATGGCAAAGTAACTAGCTGGATAGAGGCAAAATGTATTTCATAATAAGCCAAGCTATAGTGTTCTGGGCAAACCTCAATCCATAAATGTCCTTTTGTGTACCAACATGAGAAATGTTGGCACTCGGACGGAGAGGTTCCATTCTGGTGTATAACAGATGCCCCCTAATGTGTGAGGTTAGAGGGGAAGATGATAGCCAAAATACATTATAAATGAAATAGCTGAGGATGGAGAGAGAGCAGAGAATCCAAGATCAAAAGGCTCGAGTGAAGGTACCTGTAAGAGAGATAAATGTCAGAAAAACTGATCTCTGGAACATACACGTCCATATACAAAACATCGCCATAAAGATACAGGCGAATCCAACATATGTATAACTGATGAAACTATCATGGTCGCTCAATATGAAAAAAGGCGCCATATCAAATCTAAAGGAGCCATGGCCACAAATAAACAAGGTGGATCCATGCTAAAAAATCTATCATAGCCACAAAAATACAAGGTGGATCTATATCTCAGCAAAATGTCATATAAAGTATAACAAGGTCTTGCGCAACTTGGGTAATAGCAAAATGATGACAATGCGACTGTCGACACAAGGTCTTCAATCCAAACTGCCCAAAAAAGGTACAAATCCTAACCATGCGAATAAAAGAGCTGAAGTTGAACATGGAGGAAGCCGTTTGATTACCGGTCAATAATGAAAACTGTTAAAAAATGCGAGGGAAACCACCATTAATGAAAAATGGTCCCCAAGGTACCTAGTACATTCTAACAAGTGTGATTACAAGGACTTGAGGTTGAACACTTGAAGAATCTATCGAGTAGGAGAAATTAAGGTATTCCCACCACCCAATAGCGAGGGAAATTGCCATTGAGGACAACAATTCCCAAGGTACTGTCATAAAACTCTACATCTCATCCCCAGAGCAAGATGTGTTGCAGTCAATAGGAAGAGATCCGTTGGAAGGAAGGAATTAAGGCATCCTTCATCATCCAACACGAGGTAAGTAAAAAACTAAGTGGATCTGGAATTGGTACCGAATTTCACAAAAGGGACCGCTGAAGACATGATATAATGAACTGATACCAGGGAATGGCCAACACAAAGGTCAAGGAAATTGCAAAATGACCGACAAAGGTTTAATCCTTGAATAGGGAGCACAACACAATAAGTGACTTAGGCAGCTTTTGACATAAAATAAGACCAACGAAACAAATCTACAATGTAGGAGACATTGACAGATTCCCCATATAATTTGAAAAAAGACCAACTGGAGGAGTAAAAAAACTCTGAATCAGGATAAGGTCAAAAGATTAGGACCCAACTGTTCATAAACTCAAAACTAGTGCTTTGTTCAAAGAAACAAGACTTGCTGCCATGATATAAAAATATGGAAATAAACCTCCCCTTCCCCTCTTTCTTGTAAAGGTTTAATGAGTCCAAGAAAGCAAACTCGGGACCATTTTCATTTTTTGACAAGCTCGAAGAAAAGAAAGAAGAATTCTTGATAAAGCACTAATTCGTGGATTTTACGAGCCCAAACTAGTACATGCTCGACGGTGTTTTCATAGTTTAGAGAGTCTGAAAACTCCAAATAAGACTCCAAGGGGGTCCTTTTTCGTACAATTTAGTCTCCTAAAGATGAAAAAGTGTAAAACATACCAAAGAAGAACTCTCTTAACTTCCGAAGAAGAAAAGGCACACCATTTTCGTAATTAGTCAGGAAGGTCCGAAAAAGGTTAAATTACCACCTACCCAACGCTCCTTCAAAAGTAGCATATAGCCTGAGTTTTACGAGTGTGAAGGAAGGCAATATCACTCGGAAAGATCCATTTGATTACGAGAAATGGAGCTTACAACAATAAACTCGATGCTTTGTTCTTTAAGGTTTAACGAGCATGACAAAGACACAAAGTACACTCGGAATATTTTTCATGTTTTGGTCCAGAGCACGAAAAAGAGAAAACTAAGCTCATATCGGGGGTTCCTTTTCCATACGTTTAGTCCCTCAGGTCCGGAAAAGAGATAAACCTATGCCTGAGAATACTCTTCTCAATTCTGAAGAAAGGAGAGTGATCCTTTCTCGTATTATTCCACATGGTCCGAGAAAGAGATAACCTACCACCAATGTGGATGCCCATTCACATATTCTTAACGAGCCTGAATGGACAAGTTTAGTCGGCAGTCAAGTCTATTTTGAGGAGTTAGACTTGGGCCTAAATAAACTCAAAATATTCCCCGTGAAATTTTAACGAGTCCGGAAAAGTCAACTCGCGGCCTCCTTACTGATTTTAACGAGCTCGAAGGAGAGCAGAAAGAATGCTCTAAATGCGAGGAGACGAGTGTCATAGACAGGCGAAACTAGTTCCAGGCGCAAGGAACAAACCGATGCATAATGCAAGGAAAGTGAGCAAGATAAGGACACTCAGGGAACATCTTCTCAAGGTAAAGGGTGTCAAGTTGCAAAGGCAAAATGATACAAGGCTTAGCGACGATGAGAACAAAGATGAGGGCTTATACAACGAGCTAAAAGCATGGAAGCCGGCATCAGGCTCATAAGCGCGAGAAGTGCCCATGCAAATGCAATTACGACTTGAACAACAAGGTGAGACCAGTAAACAGTTGTGAATCCAACTACAAATTCTATCTCAAAGAAACAACAACATCAGGATCATATTCAGAGGAAAAGATCCGATGTGGGTCACTTTGGTAGAAACACATGTGACTTTTCTATCTTCTATAAAAGGGAAAGTCAAGGCAGACTTAATCAAAGAAAATTCTATAGAACCAAGGCTCAATGGTTTATAATCAATAAGATCAACCTCAGAAGGAGAGCAAAAATCAACAAGGGATATAGAGTCTACACAAACAAACTCAATATCACAGGAGTTGAAAAATTCATAAGAAAAATCAAACTCATCAGGATCACTGACTTGCTGTTCGAAGGAAGAGTCAAAAGACTCAACAAGACCAACATAAGAAGAAAGGTCAGGTTTTCTAGGCAAATCAGGGTTAGACTTAGTCACAACTAAACCAACATCCAAAAGAAGATCAGACTGTATCAAAGACTCTAGGAAGACTTCATCTAAAGGAAGGATATCTTCCAAGATAGGGCACATATCGAAACTTTCAAATGGATCAACAGAGTGGAGAGAAGACTCTACAGTCTGTATAGGATGACTCACCTGTTCAACTGTTGGGACCAAGTCCCAAGAAGGTAAGCATGAAAACAGAGGCTGCTTCTCAGTAGCAATTGAACACAAAGGACAAGAGGCCACATAGTTCACCTATGGTGGGGTGGTGTCTATAGAAACATTGGGAATCAATAAAGGAAATACCTGGTCTCTAGTTGGGTTAGGAGACAGATAAAGAAAATCCAACTGATTGATAGTGACAATTTCTTCGCCATGATTAAAGTACGTCACACGAAAAAATGTTAACACCACAACTTGCATGGCATAGACATAATCATGTCCAAGGAGCATATTAAAGTCCAAGGGGTCTTCTATCACCATGAAGTCAACTAAGACAGTCTTCCCACCCAAAGTAATAGGTGTTTGAGCAAGAATTCCCAAGGCGATACAAGTTCTTCTATCAAACGCCAGTAACTGACTAGCAGTCGACCCAAGGCTGGGAGATCCCATGCCTCACCAAGCATGAGCAGACAAAATAATAACTGAGGCTCCTTCATCAACAATACAACGAGCAATCGTATAAGGTTCAACTTTGACCTTTATCTGGAAAGGTGCAGCGGAAGGAAGGTGCGGATAAACTAGGCTATCCTAATCAAAGGAAGCAATCCGACAGCTTGGTGGGGGTTGATTCGAACCAAGTTCAGTGCCCCCTTGTTCAGTAAGTTTTGAACTGGCAGTGAAGAAAATGTGACTAGTAGACACTTCACTCTCCAAAGGAATAGTGGGATTGATCGATAATGGAATCGATTCAACTGCTTCATGAAATTCACTCTCTGAAGGGAGAGTGGGATCGACCAAAGATGAGATTGGTTTAATCACATAAGGATCACTCTCTGAAAGAAGAGTGGGATCGACCAAATCTGAGATTGGTTCGACCACTTGATCAACCAAACGTTGAGTAGGTTGTTGAGAAACTATAGGGTGTTTAGAAGAAATAAATCCTTGAGTCTTGGACCACACTATTCACACCTCTTCTATAGCAGGGCATAGATGAGTAAGATGATCTCCCTCGCATAGCACACAAGGGAACTTATGTTTACACTTCGAATGACCAGTTGTCTCAATAGTGTCAACATGACTAGCAGTGGATGACTATTTTTTCTCAACATGCTCTGCAGAGGATGAGAGTTTTCCCCCAGCATGAACTACAGAGACTGGGTGACTGGGTCCAACCTCACTAAGAGAGGCTGGTTGTTGAGAGACTCCAGAATGTTCAAAAACGGGATGAACATGAACCCAAACTCTTCGCACTTCCGCAATAGAAGGGCATTTATAAGTAAGGTGGTCTCCCTCACAAATCTTACAAAGAAACTTGGGCTTGTGTTTTTAACAGGTAGTCTTTTCAACAATGTCAACATGACTCGTAGTGGCTGACAGATTGTCTTTAGCATGAACCACAGAGGCTGAGAGAATGCCCCTAGCATGGCTTGCAGCGGCTGAGAGACTGGATCCAACATGGCCTGCAGAGGTTGGATGGGCACCACCAACATGAACAACAGAGGTTGAATGGTTAGGATCAACATGCTTTGCAGCAGTTGAGTGTGTGCCCCCAGCATGAACAACAGAGGCTAGGTGGATGGATCCAACATGAACAACGAAGGTTGGATGGGGAATATCAACTTCAAAAACATAGGTTGAACCGGTGCCCTCAGCATGAACAACAAAGGCTGAGTGACTGGATCTGACATGACCTGAAAAGGTTGGAAGGATCCCACCAGCGTGAACACCAGAGGTTGGATGGTGAAGATCAACTTGACTTGCAGAGGTTGAGTGCTTAGATCCAACATGCCCTGCATAGGTTGGATGGGTGCCCCTAGCATGGAAAACAGAGGCTGGGTGATGAGGTTCAACTTCACTTGTAGAGGTTGAACGGGTGCCCCTTGCTTATGTGCTTTCTTCCTATTCCTCCTTCTTTTACTCCTTTTAGACTGCCGATTACTAGTATCAGTACTTTCACCGCATGAGGTAGAAGGAGGAGGAGAATCAACTACAAGTGAAGGGGAAGCAAGGTTTTGATGCTCTTGATATAAGGAGCTTGCTTGAGAAGCATCAGGAGCATTCAGGACAGTTGGAGTGGAAAACAACCACACTGGTAGCCCTAGGGTGAATCCAAGAAGATTCAAGGTGGCCATCAAGGGAACACCAACATTCACTGTGAGAGGAATAACACAAGGAGTTCCCAGCATGGGGATATCTTGGTTGGTGTTTGAAGGGGTGTTAGCCATAGTTTCAACCAAGGAGACAAAGTCTAAGGTTGATAAGCAACCAAAATTACAAAGCACACACCTAAAGGCACACTAAGTACAGACAAACCACACAGCACTCACTAAAAATTCCTAAATCCCAAACAGACAAACAGGTATAAGATATACTTTCCAGAAGAAAGCTGATAGATAGTTACTTGGCGTCCGTGTAGATGTTCTTAGGCATAAGCGGAGGAATTACCCACCGCCCTCCCACACTTTCTACCGGGGTTACCTTCCAAGTCCATCCAAGGTCAACCAGAAATAACCTTCCGGTTTACCTGTGTATGAACCCTAGATGTCAAAGAGACTAAAGGCTACCTTAACTATATTGACAGTCTAGGGGGACAATCGTCAGCCGAACTCGTACGCATAGGCAGGGTAGCTGAGCCCGAAACTCTGTCTAGGACAGAATCCCCAGATGCGCAAAAATCCTGAGTTACGTTTTGACAAGGATTCGGAGGGTTATCTCCTCTGTCTAAGCCTCCATGCGGCCTAGTGCTTAACTCCTGTTTGAGAGGACCTTCCGAGATACAATCAAAGTAGAAAAGGATTTACCTAGTGATAGGAAAACTACCTCTGAAATTTTAACACTTGTGGAGAGTTGAAACTCCCTAATCCACAAGTCTAGCCTAAGCTAGTTGGTGTATGACCCTATAAAATAAAACTTACTAGCAAAATTTAAAATTATATCGTTTATTTTAAGGGTTGTTTTTAGTCAGCGGGTAAATGGCATGAAACTTATGTGGTGTTTTGACTCAAAATTGAAACAAAATGACTAAGCAAAGAGATATGAAATGCAAAAAGCAAAAACTATTCTCTTTATATTTTCCAATAGAAAACTTGAAAGCCAAAAAAGAACAAATCTTTTTATATTTTTATTTTTCAAAGACAATGATATGCCATGCAATCTAGACTAAACACCTAATCTACATGCATATAAAGCAAACATGCGTTTTTGTCTTTTTCTTTTATAAATGCAAAAGAAAAATCACTCTATCAACTAATGCAAGCAAGTACTGAAAGTAAAGCAAATAGACAACTACTCTACTCCCCACAAACAAACACTAGGTCTCCCTAAAGTTGAAAATAAACCTCTCTTGAAAAGAAGGCTCACAAAAATAAACAAGCCAACAACTTTGAAATGAAAAGACTGAGCAAAAAGAATGACATAAACAAAGGTCAACAAGTCCCAAGCATCAATCTAAACCTGCAAACAAAGGCTGCTCAGTACCTTGTCCAACAAGGTCAAACCAATGAAAGAGGTAGGGGGGAAAGCAGCAAACAGAAGTTCTTTTTAATTTTCTTTTATAAATGGAAAATAAAAACTACCTACAAAGCAAAGCAGGTAGATAATAAGAACAAAGCAAAAGGAACTTTTCTATAAAACCACCAAACAAACTCTAGAATGAACTAAAGATAGTATAAATCCTACTTGGAAGGAGGCTTGCATAAGAGACAAGACAACTATTTTGGCATGGTGAAGCTAACCAACAAAAGAAGAAGGAAACCAACACCAACAAACTCCTAAAATCAAACAAAGATCACTAACAGAGGCTAATCAGAAACATAGGCAAAAAATCAAACCAAGCAAAGGAGGTGGGGAAGAGAGCAAAGAACAAACCCTAATGCAATAAAAGGCTTACTACATAGATAAAGAACAACCAAAAGGGATGACACTAACTCCATGGATTCATGCACCCACAGAAGACCTTAAAAGACCTACCATGCACCTCAAATGCACTATACTTTGAGTAAACTTGGATCCAATAAACTGCATAAAAACAACAAACTGAAGCAAACGGGATGACAGAACCAACAAACAACCAATAAAGGAAGGCTAGGAAACCTAACTTGGGTGCATACAATGATAAAAACCACTGTAGACTTATAGAGTCAAGTGACAACTAGCTACTGTCAGAAGACAGACTGGAAAAACAGAGCCCAAGACCCTGATCACTGATCTGGATAGAGACACTTGAACCAACAACCCGAACAGGCCAAACTACTTCAGCAGGAAAGCAACAAATAATCCAAGAAAAAGAGACTTAAAGGCTTTCGAAAAAGCAGGAAGGGTGATCACCAAAGGTTTTCATACAAGATACACAACATTCATAAAGAGAAACCACTCACAAACAGGGATTACCCGAAGAAAGGAACAAGCAAACCTTGACTTAAAAATCCCAACTTCCAGGAGAATTCATGACTGTTAATAAGGGCAACTCGTGAATGAATCGCGACTGTTCAGTAGAACAACCCGTGAATGCAAACTTGTATTCGTTACTATTCAGAAGAACAACCCACGAATAGAACACATATTTCATTAAATTTGGAATTATACAAGGGATCTAGAATTTAGAACTTCAACAAGATTGAGTTTTCAAAAAATGAAAAACCCAAAAATTACTTAATTCACTCATTTCAATCTTTATATTCACCATTTTTTTATAATATTATCAATATAAGCTATATAAAATCAAATTTATATAAAGTTGAAGCATATCTTCCTAATATTAAACTTAGATTCCTTACATTATTTTATTATTATAATTTTTTAATTTGTATTAATATTTGAGTTGATCAAGGTTTACCTCATCTCATGAACAATAGATGTTGCAAGAAATTTCTTACCTATTAAGTTATCTAATGGCATTATTTGTATGTTGAAATTATTAACCATTTTATTTATAATTTGATAAAGCATATATTGTGCATGTGTTGAATTACCATATTAGTAAGAGATTGTCTCCATTTTAGAGTGACCTACAAAGTTATTTAATGATATAACAATCAATGTGTTTGTTACTGTAACAAATTTATGTATTGGCATAGTAACTTATTAATTTCCAATCTTGATAATGGGTGGCTATAACATGGGGATTTTTTCTCAACTTCAAGAAACAACAAGAACTGGAAATGCCTAGGAATTGGCTGAAACCTCTAAT
>LPNX010014471.1:4351-47465 GCA_001517045.1 Pseudotsuga menziesii
GGAAGAAAACAAGGGCGTAAAAGTTGAGGCAAACATGGACGTAAAAGGGGGCACAACAAGATTAAAATGTACAAACTAGGTGCAAAATTAGGTGCAAAACTAGGCTCAAAACCTGTCGCAAAACCTGATGCAAAACCTGGTGCATAACCAGGTGCAAAACTCGGTGCAAATTACGTCGCAATTTGCGCCAGATTTAGAAAAAGGATGCAAAAAACGCCTAAAATAGCACCAACCCATGAAATTGCGCCATTTTGTCCAAAAAATGAAGAAAAATACACTGAAAGATGGTCTAGACGCAAAAAAGGATGCAAAAAGAGACGCTAAATCCAGTTTTTGTTGTAGTGGAGGGTCCCCTGAAGGTACCAAGGCTAAAGATGAACGAGCAATAGTTTCAATGTCCTGCATATACTGCAATTGGCCCTTCGTAAGGTCTCCAAAAGAGGTTGGTGATGAAGAGTCGTAGGGGACAAGAGGAACAAGAGATCCCACAGTCTCTATAGGAGAATGACCTTCCACTGGTGATTCAGAGTCCTGAACCAGCCTTGAAAAATCACGATTTAAAGGAATACCATGCCAGAGAGAGGCGCAATTAATTTTTAGATGTCTTGTATGATGGCAGTAGCTACTGCAGTCAATTCCAATCTCCGACTGTAGTCCTTTTGAGACATCCATCTTTACCAGTACCCTAGCCATTCTCTTGTCATAAATAAGGTGGAAATATTTTTCTAAGGCAATGAATCTCCCGAGAGTATTCGCAATACCAATCAGGAGGTCTTTATTCCATAATGGGAAGGGAAGGGCCGGCATCAGGACCCAAAGATGACGTTTAACAACCCTTTCTTTGAGTGGGTCAAAATTGGTATTCCAATGAATAAGAACAAGAGAGCCATTACCAATGGTCCAGAGGGAGTTTAGTATGTGGGAAGCATCAGCATCCTCAATGAAGACTGTGACCAACCAACGATTGGCCAGGAGGCTAATGGTAGGGATATAGTTGAGGATAGGCTTCCAGTGGGTTGTGGCCCAAGAAACCCATTCATCCTTGTTCATGTTACAATATTCCAAACGACCAATCAAAGCCCTTCGACAAAGAATAGAAACCCTATTGGGAAAAACATCCCACCCAAGTGTATAACAACATTTTGCATCCAGGGCTTTCAATAGTTTTGACTTCCACCGCTGGTGGTGCCAGGAGGAGTGGTCAACCCCCCCGGAGGGAGCACAAGGTGGACAAAGTTCAGGGGATTCCATACCAACAACAATAGATGTTGCTTAAAAGGTAACCAGTCTTACACAGAAGAAACCGGTGTAGTGTCCCGAGAGGGAGACCGTAAAGTGGTGACAATATAAAATACAAGTCCCCAAGATAAACTGGAGCGGAGGGTTCCACACTAAGTCCCAAGATAACTGAATTGGAGCAGAACAACATCAAAACCCAACCCTTAGCAAGAAAACAACCAATACATAAAATGAAACCCTAAAATATACCTAGATAATACACCACAGCAAGTTCCGACCAGGAGCAGTAAACAAAGCAGCTTAAGAAGTAACCCTAAAACTCGGTTAAGTCATGGAGGCTTCCCTCTTTTTTTCCATGGTTGGTACTAACCCTCGCGGGAGGGTGAACTCCATGTAGGGTTAAAACCCATCCACATTCAAGACTAAAAACAAGATAACAAGTAATAAAAAACACTCAAGCAGAGTAACCGTCAGAGGAATGTACCTCAAAGACCGGGTCCCGTGATGTTCGACAGTGTCCGGGAGTCGCAGGAACAGTTGACCATCCGTCGAAGAAGCAGGTCATTCCATGCAGGATTCCAATAATAAATTAGGGTGACAGAATCCCGCAAATGCAGCCATAATATGAGGAAAGTGCAAATGTTCCACGCCACAGTAGTAGGAAATAAGCCAAGAAATGTGCTGCTGAAATCAGTAATTGAAGACGCGAGCACATACATCGGTCTCAGGTCTTGTTCCACGACGAGCTCACTACAGTCTGGTAGCTAATAGCAATGAAGTCCAAGCCTGGCTACGTCTTTACCTAATCCTAGTACTTAGACCTTTGTGCATTAGCTTTGGTGGAGGATCTTACATGCTTAAGAAGAGATTAGGACTTGGATTCAAGATCGATATCATGATTTAATGTATGACTAAATCCAAGATCCTACTTGAGCTCAAAATCAATAAATTTTTTAATTAATATCTCTTAATATAACTAGGTTTATTTCCAACTTATTTTTCGAAGACAATTATTAAACATTTTACAACAAATTTTGACCCAAAGAAACACACAATTTTTTACTTAAATGATAGTACTATATAAACCATTATTTCAACTTAAATAATACGGGAAAATAACTAGGAAATAACCTTTTAATTGACACTATTATCCATTACAAATACTAAACGAAAATTAACTTTTCAATCTTATTTTTAACTCCTTTCTAAACCTTAACTTGTATTTAATTAATTTCAACCTAATTTGAGATCATTTTTTAAAAACTAATATTATACAAATATGTAGTTAAATAATCTTTTGATTTACTTTTTCACTATTTTTCTATTTGACCAAGTTGAGAATAAAGATTATTATGGTAAAAAATTTGGTTGAATAATCTTTTAATGTATTTTTTCATAAGGTATTTTAGCCATTAGAAAAGTTTTTTATTTTTATTTTTGTTTTTCTATGTAATCATGTTGAAAATAGAGATTATTGTTTTTGTGTGCACTGAGAACGTTGGCATACACACCCTAATTCGATCCATTGTCATTTTCTCACCATACTATATAGTTTGCACCTATATAAAGAAAAGCTAAGTTACGACAAAAACTTTAGTTTTCGAAACTTCAAATTTGGCAACCTCGCATTAAAGAATCATTGGTAACACAATCAATTCTTGCCATAGTGA
Organism: Pseudotsuga menziesii; assembly: GCA_001517045.1. Taxonomy (NCBI): domain Eukaryota; kingdom Viridiplantae; phylum Streptophyta; class Pinopsida; order Pinales; family Pinaceae; genus Pseudotsuga; species Pseudotsuga menziesii. The sequence continues at coordinate 7,261 of LPNX010014471.1, forward strand.
TTCGAACATGCATAGCCTTACTCACCTTAATTAAAAATGTAAATAAAAAATATGATTCCTTCTTTATTTAATAAATTATCTTTAATTATATTTTTAGATCTATTTATATTTTAGAAATTGGATGGACTAAATTTTTAGATTGCACAAGGATGAGATAAATGTTTTGTTTAGATTAATTTCATGGTAGTTTTTCCAAATTCAATTTAAACAATTATAAAAAATAACTCGTAGTTGATGAATGGATAATTGCATGGATAACCAATAGTTGATGCATGCATGGATAACTCACCTTGTGCATGGATAGATGTAACTTAGGCATACATAATGAGTGATTACAACTCCGTATAGAGAATAAGTAATAAATAGCTTATTCGTGGAACTTAACTTGTGACTATCGATGTTCATTGACCACCACAAGTTAAGTGGTTGTGTATTGCTAAAACAATCCTTTAACAATTCATCAAATTTTCAAAGTTATTATTTTAAAATTAAATCAAATAAGATTCACAAAGATTCTTTGTTTTTCCTGTAGTTTTTTTTTAATTGCGGGTAGGGTTTTCTCTACTACGCATGCTACTCTAGGTTCTCTTTTGGCCAATTGAGAAAATACACTAGAAGTCTTGTTGCTTTGAGGGTTTTTATTTTTATTTTTTATGTAATGTCCAAAACTTAGAAAGGAGAGAGGAGACAGTACGAAACACAAACTATAAATCTATTATATTAAACTATGTTTTACAATACATGAAGACTCCAATATATAGAGTCGAGAGATGACTAACAGATGCTAAATATGGCTGATAGAGGTTGAGATATAACCATACACCAAACTAGGATATAATCTCTCATCTATCAACAACTCACAACAAGATAAACATTAACTCTAACACCCCCCCTTAATGTTTATCTCGAATTTATTTGCAGAGTAGAGGCTTGATCTTCTTCCGACTTTATCACTTTGAACTTATTTTGTAACTTTTTGTTGACATCCATATCAAAAGAAAACCATCTACCAGAGTACATGGATCCTCAACCGTTGTACCTGCGAGTTCTCTAGGAATCATTTTCAGTTACATGGTTCATCAATGTCAAACATAATTGGTCCTTCATACTGTGAGAATGTTTCATCTCAACTTTCCCTTCAAATCAAGCTAGAGCTTGATCCACATCCACTCTATGTATAAGAGGGAAAACACAGTGTGATTACACACCATAACATGCATGCATGAACATCTGAACAGGTCTTACAACAAAACAGGGAAATCAGCTTGTCAATGGCTAATCTTTACAACTTGGACCAAAAAAACTCTTAAAGGATGTTGGGTATAACCGAACATGCACCCCTTATAACAACTCAGGTACATGTCAAACCCATTACATTTAATCATTTCATTATTGACCAAGACAGATATAATCTTTTACAGACCATTAATGGAATCCACAAGCATCCAACAAAATTAAAGCTGACACAAGAAAGATTACAAAAAAAAACAACCATATTCTTTCTATCACCGTGAAGCAGTGTGAAGATTTGGAGGTCACTCAGTGCCACCATCTGAATTGAGAGACTCCAATTCTCTCGTTGCAGAGCGGCTATTACCTTCATCGTCGGTTTCTTCTCTAAATCCCCTTCCTTTGACCTTCTTAGGGTCGACATCGCCGAGTTGAGAAGTGACTCTTGTTAGGGTGGATTTCAATTTCAGCGCAGGCTAGGGAGCATCTGAATTTCCATCATCCAAGGTCGTCTCATCATCCATCATATCATCTTCTTCCGGCTCAAAACAATCTCTGTGCTAGCCATTCTTTCTTGATATTTTGCAAAACTTCGTATAGAACCAATCTCCAACGCAATAACTCACACACAGGGATACACTAGTCGACACCTTTCAGCAATTCTGGGAAGTGAGGCTCTTTCTTTGCACGCGATAGTTTCACTCTAATTCACCGGAAGTTCTTCTTCAAGAACACAATTTATTTTTTAGCAAGACTCTTTGCGATGACGTCTCAATAGACAAAGCAATGGATGCTTTCACTTTTAAAATAATACATGAACAACACTTCACACATAGAGGAATAACTTCTCATTGTTAGGACATATCGTCAACGCGAGCTTCCTTTTCTTAATGATATGAAGCAGATTCACAATTTTCCTTTATATAGATGCGCCTCTATAAAACACCCATAGTGCCTCAGCTTGCAACAATCAAAATGACAGATTCTCTTGCTAATGACTCCCTTGACAACATCCTATCCTTCCTTCTCGCAGCGCGAGCTCCTCCTCTGCATGCAGAGAGATGGTGTCCCTCTCATGTGACAACTACAACTGAACTCAATATCCTCAGTGTTCTCCTCGACACGAGATCCTCAGTGTTCTTCAGGAAAAGAACGGGAGTTTGGAATGAACCTCTGTGTACACTCCAACAAATAGGCCTTTGACCACAATAGGCAGCGGAGATTACATATGATTTTTGCGCGTCTCTATTCAGCTCTCTTCACCTCGATGCAGTCAGCATCACTTCACATGGCCAATTTATTTCGAGTACGCAAACAGTCAACAACTCTCCTTTACACAGCAGCGGAATCAATCCTCAAGCAGCAAACATAACAATGCTCCCCTCTCATGGTCCTGAGCACTCCCGTGAGGGAGTAATGCTCAGCCTAGCTTTGATACCAACTTAGAAATGAGAGAGGAGACATTACGACACACAAACTATAAATCTATTATATTAAACTATATTTTACAATACATGGAGACTCCAATATATAGAGTCGAGAGATGACTAATGAATGCTAAATATAGTTGATAGAGGTTGAGATAATATCTCAACCATACACCAAACTAGGATAGAATCTCTCATATATCAACAACTTACAACAAGATAAACATTATAGAAATCGTATGCTAGATATTTGTGATTGAGTTGATGTGTACTTTCTGAATTTGGAAGGGAGTTGTTTAAGATCCAATATATGAGGATTTAGTTATCGGTTTGTTGTGAATTATTCAACTATATATTGTAATCATTTAGTTAATTAAATTGGTTTGGACCATTCATGTTGCTCTCTCCTCTGCCATCTACCACTCACAACCAACCAAATCAATTAAATCATTACTTCACCTTCATATACTACCTTAGACATGAAATGAACCATTTTAACGCTCATCTATTGGCATTGTATATGATAGATACTTTCAATCGTAAAACCTCATACATGCAAATAAAACACGGCCGCTTACTTAGGAAATAGCCCATGACCATCGAAAAAATTATACCATCATATCATATTGTTGAGGCCTGGAAATTCGCAGGCAACAACAGCAAGGGATTCTCCTGAGTCAACGTTCCCAACTAGCCCATGACTGTTTGGTGTAGGGAATCCGTCCGGTTTGCGGTTCGGCTACCGTAGGTCAGGTAACAAAAATAAAAGGTTTTACCGGTTGCAGCCTGATCCACCGTGTATATTTTTATATTTTTTGACTTTAAGTATGATATGCAAGTGCCTCTCTAAGATGCAGATTGATAAAGAATGCAAGGAGTGGTCATAATGTGATGCGCAGGTTCTTACCTCTCGTCTTAGACTCTCTTACATCTAAATCACACACAATCAGAAAAAAAAAACAACACTAACTAAGCTGTCCCTAGGGAGCAAGATATTAATTCATGAGTAATGTAATACTGTTCACATGTTAAGATAAATCACAGATAGTTGTTCTTAGAATCAAAACACATAAATGTGAATACAGATATACACGATAAGATAGCTCATCAACCGTTAAAACCTCCATTACTCATAGTGGAAATTATCACCGAATAAACCAAAGAACATTCAAATAAGAGCATAGGTTTAGAAAGTTAGAACGCTCTCACAGTTAATGAAACATAGTTGAAAATGAAATAGTTCCCCTTCAACATTGTTCATTTTATCACATTCAAACATTCCACACAACACCTTCTCCAACAGGAAAAATTTCTAATTTATTATTGTAAAACGAAGTAGTTCCTCTTACAACAAGTGGTTCACAAGTTTCTCCAAGGAAAAAATCCTTATTCTCTCTAACTCTCCTATACTTATACTACAAGCAAACTCTTGGGATGCCCCTTAGTGACCTTTGGGCTCCTCCATCGTTTAATCTCACAATTTTGTCCTTTTGCGAGTGCTCATGATTCATACAAACATTACATTTCAGATTTATGATTTAAGAGCATCTTTATGAAAAAGGGACCAGCTTGGTAACTATTGAACTTTTCCAAGCCTGGGCCTCTGCCTTTATTTATTTTGCTCATTAATCCGTTGGTCTCTTGCTAGATCCTGTTGAGCTTAAACCCGACTTTCTTCTTCTTTTCTCTATTCCTGCTTCTTCAGTTTTCTTTTCTTCAGCTGGATCCCTTCTGCTTTGTCCTTTAGATATGCCTTCTCTGCAACAACGATCATCAAGATGGATCTGAACATTCTTCTAAATCCGTCTGCAGTTAAAACGAGAAATACAACGTTAAGGCGGACTCCATTTGAAACATCTAACTTCGATAAATGTAAACTATACTACCAATAAGAATCATCATCAAATGTGAGATCTTGCCCTGCATTCTCATCACAAAACCCTAACTCGATCAAAACAGAGAACTCCCGTTGCCCATGAAAAATGTTAATAGCTCACAAAGAAAAAACAACGGGAAAACCCCAATGACGAGAAAACTATAAGTCAGAAATTTAGCTCCCTAAGCCACCACAATGGCGGAACTTTATAGGCAAAGGATCCCAGGTCAACATAAAAAACCGGTGAAATAAAACATTAAAAGCTGTCGCATTGGAGATCAAAACAACAATAGCATCGGATGGTCAACTTGCTAAAGAGCCGCAACAATGGAAACTATTCAAACAATGGCTTCCGCGATCAACATAAAAACCTCACGAGCGAAGAACTAAGGATTCCAGAAGCATAGTCCTATTCATAACCGCAACGGAGGGCCTTAGATAGACTAAAAGTTCCGTGGACAGCACAAAACATCGGCAACCGTCAAATCTAAAACCAACGGTCAGGGCTCAAAATTACTAATCATCGGCGATAAAGTTCATTACGCAGCCGCAACGGCGGGAAGGTGGATGGACAATGGACTTCGATTGAAGTTATAAACCGTTTCGAAAGTAAAAAGCAAAAAATATTGCAAAGTCAAAAACCTCGGCATCGGAAAAGAAAAAGGGCTAACTATCGGAACATTCATCGTTTAGCTTCTGCAATGGCGGCTGCGTAGGGTTGCATAGAGAACTATGACCCCATTTTACTGTCAAAAAAACTTATGACAGCGAAAAATTTATCGAAAAACAAAGTGTTAAGTGTTCGAAATAATTAGGCTGGGCAGCGATGAAATCAGTCCGTTTAACCTCCAAAACAGTGACAGCAAAGAGAAACAAGCTCCGACTCGAACGTAAACAGACTTCCGATAGCGATGAAGGAAATCATTCAGAACACAAAGACATCATTTTCCAAACTCCACTGTTAACGCTTTTGCAGACAGGAAACAGTTTTCGGAAAAGCATGAAAGTAATTGATCTCACTTCAACTTCAAACAATCCAAGTTTGTAGCAGAGGAAAAATAGAAACAGAGTTCATGGATCCAAACCATTTTAGGCAAGATAAAATTAAAAGGAGGGTCTAAAATTTAAAAAATTTGGGAAAACAGTTGCAGCTGCAACAATTGGCGACTACCTGGTGAACCTAGATCTCTGGACAATTTATTCCTTAAGTAACAGACTGTTTAACACTAAAACGAACATGTTGAAGTCTTCTAGATGTCTGTATTTCCCAAATGGCAAATATACGTACTTTTAATAATTGATGATGGTCCAATTTAGGAAAATGGAACCCAAGATTTCAAAGTCAAGATAACTCTTTTGAGGCCGAGAAGATGAGTTTCATTTTTTACCTCTATCTTCGGGTAGCTTCCAGCTCAGACACCACAGGATTGTAACATATGGTAAATAGAAATATTCATTTGTTCCTCATTCCCATGACATTTTGCACTTTTTTGTGCTTTTGGACTTTTTTGTCCTTTATGAGTCCTCCTGCATGCCTTTCTTTTTGAATTTTTTATTCAGGCTCCTCTATCCATAGTGTCCTTTTGTGTGAGAGATGCATTTGACTTTCAGCTCATGGACGGAGAAGAGCTTTGGAAATTTTGTACTTAAATGATTCGGTACTTTGTTTTGGTACCTATTGCTTTCTTAGGAGTTTTTTAACTCTTATCTGCCTTTTGGCTTTCAATTCTTGGCATGGGATCATTTATATATAATATACTATTTACCTTGCTTCCTTTCCGTGGGTCTTTTGCTGTCACCCCCTAGGACATTTTACATGTGAGATGGATGAAGCCTCGAAAGAGTATTCCAGACTTTTGATCCTGAGTTATTCTACAAGGATTAAGTAGGACTTCAATGTGTTCGTAGCCATTTAGAAAAATTGTTAAACTAGAAGAAATTCTTTCAGATAAAACAATAGTACACAGTCTTATAATCAAGGATTTTAGTTAATCCATAATTCTGATGCTCTCCATGCAACCAAAAGTTTTCCTCTTTTATTGAAGTCAACCAAAATCTAACTAAGACCAATAGAAATAAAATAAATCAAACATAAACCAACAAAGCAAATTATTTATGTACAAAACAGAAAGAACAAAACAAAACTCAGGAAAAATAAGGTTTCAGAACTAAACCATTTACTGGTAAGTTCTCTTCCCACCCTTGTAAATCTTGCAATTTATAGGTTGAGGGGCCAAGTCTTGCCACAATCTGGAAAGGGCCTACCCATAACTGTTGAAATTTCGTGTGTTTTCCTTTCTCATCATGGGAGTGGTCCCATTTAAGAACCAAATCTCCCACCTCGAATTCTTTTGTTCCAGCTTTGTGTTTATCAAACCATCTCTTTACTACCTCCTGTTGTTGTTTAAAACGTTCTCTGGCCATGGATCTAGATTCCTCTGCCTTCAAAAGATTATGTATCCTTATCTGCAAGATTTCATTATCTGATCCTCTTGATTCCTGAGCTATTATGGAAGAGGGTAGCATGATATTGGGGGGTAGAATGGCCTCTTTTCCATAAACAAGGGTATACGGGGACACACCTAACGAATTCTTGGGGGTGACCCTATCAGCCCAAAGAGCATTTGGTAATGCTGAGTGCCAACTCCTCTGATTTTCTATCATCGTCTTTTTTAAAATCCTAATCAGATTCTTGTTCGTAGATTCAGCCAAACCATTTCCCCGTGGATAGTAATTTGCAGAGTAATGCAACTTAATTCCTTTCTCATGAGCAAATGCAGTTAGTCTAATCGAGGAAAATTAATTAGCATTATCGAAAACTAAAGAAATTGGAACTCCAAACCTGGTTATAATATGATCTTGCAAGAAGTCCATGACCACATCTTCATTTACTTTACGCAATGGAATGGCTTCGACCCAATGAGTGAAGTAGTCGGTTGCCGTCAAAATGTATTTGTGTTGAAAGGAATAATTTGGCCTTATCTCTCCGATGATGTCCATCCCCCACTGCTCAAAAGGTTCTGTTATCATTACAGGCTTTAATGGTCTTGCTGCTCTAACTTGTCTTCCACCACACCTTTGGTAGATGTCGCACTTTCTGACATGGGCATATGCATCTTTGAACAGTGTGGGCCAATAGTATCCAGCTCTGAGAATTTTATTTGTTGTTGTATCTCTGGAGAAATGTCCTCCAGTAGGCCCATCATGTAAGTCTATCATTACATTCTTCACATCTTCTTTCTCTAAGCATCTAAGAAGAACTCCATCATAATTCTTTCTGAATAATACTCCTTCAACAATCTGATATGAGGCTGATTTAAGACGCAGTGCTCTTCTTTGCTTAGAATTCCAATGTTCTGGTAACAATATCGCCTAAAGGTAATGCACAAGGTCTCGATACTAGGAGTCTGGAGCTGTGAAAAGAGGACATACATTCATCAAATGTAACTCAGCTCCGCTTTCTCGGCTCTTTTCTTAATTGTCTTTACTTTCAGTCATTAGTTTGCACAATCCCTGCCCTTTAACTATGGAGGTTGGCTTGAATTTGAGGTCATACTGTTGTAGAGCTATTACCCAGTTGCCTCTTCTTTCTCCTAACTCTTTTTGTATGAAAAAAGACCTCACAGCTGGGTGTGGAACGATTACCTTTGTCCAGTTCTTAAGTATGTATGGCCTAAATTGTTTTACCACTTTGAACATGGCATAAGCTTGTTTATCCATAGCTGGGTAATTCAATTCGACCCCTTGCAGACCGGTGCTCATAAATGATATGGGGAACTCATCTCCCCCATCTTCCTTCTGGGTAAGCATAGCTGCTAGTGAATCATCAGATGCGAAAGTGTACAAAATAAAATCTTTCTCAAAATCCGGACTTTTGAGGGAGGGTGCGTGTGCAGCAGCTATCTTAATTTTACTAAATGCGTTCTTCTCTACATTGGTCCACTTGAATTGTACACTTTGCTTTACCATTTGCTGCAAAGGTTTAACAATTTGTGCGAAATCTGGCACAAACCTTCGCACAAAATTTATTGTCCCCATAAATGACTGCATGCCCTTTTTATTATGGGGTAAGGGAATCTATTCGATGGCTTTGATCCTTTCCGGGTCTATGGAGATCCCCTTCTTAGAAACCATGCGACCCAACAACTTACCTTCTGTAACGGCAAACACGCAATTCTTGGGGTTGAGTGAGATACCATATTTTCGGCAGCGTTCAAAAATCTGCTTTAGATGAAATGCGTGTTCCTCTCTTTTCTTTGAGAATATCGTGATGTCATCGAGGTATACTATAGCACTGTGGCCAATCAAACCATGGAAAGCTATGTCCATAGCCCTCTAGAAAGTAGCTCCAGCGTTTATGAGTCCAAAAGGCATCCTTCTGTAAACAAAAGTTCCCCACCTGGTTCTGAATGTCATTTTAAGTTTGTCTTCTTCAGCTACTAATACTTGATTGTAACCTGAGAATCCATTTCATAAAGAGAATAGTTCAGAACCCGAAACCATTTGCAATATCTGCTCCATGGGTGGAACAGGATAATTGTCTTTATCTGAAGCGTGATTTAAGTTTCTGAAATCCACACATAGCCTAATTTCTTCGGATTTGTTCCTTACCGGTATCAGATTTGAAACCCATTCTGAGTGTCTAACCTTGAAGATAATTCTAACATCCAATAGTTTCTTAACTTCATTCTGGATTAAAGGTTCTAATTTTGGATGCATTTTCCTTAAAGGCTGCTGATAAGGTTTGATTCCAGATCTGATGGGGATAACATGTTGGATTATATTGGTGTTAGATCTTCATACGTCCAGACAAAAACATCTTTGTATTGTTTGAAAAGACTGATAAACTTATTCCTTTCACTTGGGGAGCAACATTTTCCCAAATTCACATATTTAGGCTCCATTTCAGTCCCCAAATTAATCAACTCGAACTGTAGAGACGAGCTATGAGTCTTCACATTCGCTGGTCTTCTAAATTTCTTGTTTAAATCAAACATCCGTTCTAAAGTCATGACTCCTTCAGGAATAAAATTATTGAATTTTAGCTCGGCTTGATGTTCTTCATCATCAATAATCACCCCTTTGAAGGTCTCATCATTGGTCAAGCATTTTATAATCTGTTGATCATCATCGAACACTCGTAGATTGGTAATCATATCTGGAACTGAAGGCCTGAAAAGCAATTCAACAGAGCACCGATTATTAGAGGGCACAAGCCTTGCAGTTGAGGTGGCCAACAAATTAGCTGCTGCATTCTTAAGTCTTGGAATCGATACAATGTTAAATGCATCAAAACATTTAAGTAAATCCCATACTTCATTTTGATAAACTTTTAAATGAGGATAAATGCAATGTATTTGATTTCGAATTTGTTTTACAATTATTTCAGAATCTCCAAGCACTTTCAGATTTTTTGCCTTTAATTTAATTGCTTTGCTTAGTCCCTGAACTAATGCTTCATATTCAGCTATGTTATTTGTACATTCAAACTCTAACCTACATGAAAGAAAATGTTTGTTTTTCTTAGGGTCAATCAGGACACAGTCGGCTCCCGACCCCTCTAAAGTTTGAGAACCATCAAAGAAAAGTGTCCAAAAATCACTAACCACTACTGTGCGAGAATTAACATCTACATCTACGGCTAAGTCTACTATTTTACAATCAATTTCATCAGCCTGTGAAAACCAAAGGAGATCAGGCTGAGCGTCTGATATATTGCTGGCTTCTTCTGCTTGATAGTTTCCTGGTTCTAGCTCAATAAAGTAATTTCCCAAAACAAAATCCACTGGTTCATTTTGACCTTCGAACTGAGTAACATTGTGTTTCATGTGGGGCTCCCTCAAAACTTTAATTTGATTTGGGATTCCTTTATATGGTATCCACAGATGTGACCAGTCCAAGGCAAAATATCCGTTCAACTTTGTCGACCAATCTCTGCTCAAAACAAGTCCATAAGCTTCCAGTATGTCAGCCACCACAATATCAATGAATTGACATACCTTATCATTTGAAGATAAGCGAACAAGAACATCCTCCATTTCCCCAATTACCTTCACATTCGTTCGATCCAACTGAACGACCCTCCACGTAGATGGTTTAGGTTGTCCATTTATCTTTTTACAGACCGACAGTGGCATGACGTTGACTGATGCCCCTGAGTCTACTAGGCAGTTATGCACATTGTGGTTGAAAATTTCAAAAGTAAGGAGAAAAGGTGGAGTCTTGCATTTAGGCTTACCTCCCATATTCGCTTCACCAATTTCTTCTTCTTGGGGCTGATTGTCAGTGGGAAACCTCTCCTTTGATACTTCAAGTGCTTTCAATAGTTTTTCTTTTTGTTGTGGTACATTGCACATTTCAAATAATGAGATGTTTGCCCTTACCTTTTTTATATCCTCCACAATGTCATAATCCATCTTATGTCTTGTGAAATTCATTTTAACATTATTTATCTTTTCTTCATTGGGCTTAGTAGGCATGTTGATCTGTCTAGGATTTTGATTGGTGATGGTAAATTCCGGAATTTTATTAGCTGAGGAGTTGTTTTGAAATTTCTTAACATTCTTTTGAAGTCTCTTAATCTTCGGGAGCATAAGACTGTTTTCCTTAATCAACCCCTGGCTTCTCGTCGTTACAATTGTTTCCAAGATATTCTCGTGTCTTAGATCCTTTTCTTCCTCGGCATCAAACAACGATACACAGTCCCATAAAAGCATGGCCTCATCCTCCTATTTTTTGGTTGATTTATTGTTGTCTTTCCCTTCTTCATCGTTGTCTTCAGTTAATTTGGAATCCAACAGCTGATTCATGACCAACGTCATTGAATTTATCCATTGAGGACAATTCTTTTCAGAATGGGGTTGTTGGTGGAAAGTGCAAAAATGATCCATTCATACCTCTGTCAAGTTCATAGATGTTGGGCTGTGCGGAGAGGGTTGGGATTGATTGTTATCTTCCCTTTTCTTGTAATAAGGCTTATAGAACTTTTGGGATTCCTTTTTCTTTTCCAAGTCTATGATTCTATTAAAGAGATTTTGCATCATCTTTGCCATTCCTTCGAAATTTGGTGATTGCTCCTCTTTAGGCTTAGTAAATAACAAAGTTTTCCTCCCAACATTTTTTTCTCCTGACTGTTCAAGATAATCTTCGATGCTTTATTTTTCAGCCTCTACTCTCTCCGCTTCTTCATAAGTCTCTGCTAGCGTAGGTTTGGCCTTCATTTTGGCAAACATGGCCAACTTGGGTCCTAGAGCTGAAGTATAAATGATTCAATCAAAACTTTATCCGAAGGTTTGTCAGCTTCAGAAAAATTCTTAAGATAGGCTGCGAATCTTTGGGTAAAACTATGCACCTTCTCTTTTCTTTCTTTATTTAAGGTGCACAGTCCTTTCATGAGAGCTGCATGAGTTTTTTGGGTTGCATACTTACTTCTAAAAATCCTTTCAAAGGTATCCCAATCTGGGATAGAGTTTGTAGGAAAACCAAAGTACCACGATGTTGCTGCTCCTTTAAGGGTGTGTGGGAAAAGTCTACAAACTACATCCTCATGTTCTCCAGCCCTTAATCCTTCTATTGCCAAATAGAAACTTTGCAAATGGTCATATACTAACATCTTCTCATTTGGATCAAACTTAGGCAGTAAATTCTCAAAAGCTTGAGGTAAGTCATGCAACGGAGGTGTTAAGTTCAGGGGTGATCTGGCTTTCCAAGCCGGTGGTGGATTTGGTGGGTTAGGTGGCTGATTTGCATTCACACCTGCCATGAGTCTGGGTGGAGAGTGAGGAGGTGAAGGAACATGAGTCCGCACAGGTGAACAGTAAGGTGTGTTTGGGCCTATTTGATTCAAAGGCTGAACAACCTCCTATAATGCTCCTTCTACTAACTCTTCCAAGTCTCCAACCAACACTGAATCTTCCAAGATGGGACGGTCTTTCTTCTTGTATTCTCTTAGGGGTAAATCAAGGATAATGGGTAATCCTCCAATACTCTTTACATAAGCCCGTGTGTGTCTTCTCAGATCATTTACCACTTGGTTGTCCACAGCAAACAAATGTTCTCTATTCTCTTCAGTATTTGGATCAAGAAAACTACGTTCAAAACTATCACTGGTGGAGTTATTTCGAGGAAATGGATTTCCTCGGCCAGCCATGCACTGGTGGCCCTCCTTCTAGCGCTAGAAACTGTCGAGGCTTGGAAATTTGCAGGCAACAACAACAAGGGATTCTGTCCAGTCAACGTTCCCAACTACCCCGTGACTGTTTGGTGTAGGGAATCCGTCCGGTTTGCGGTCCGGCTACCATAGGTCAAGTAACAAAAATAAAAGGTTTTACTGGTTGCGGCTCGGTCCACCGTGTATATTTTTGTATTTTTTGAATTTAAGTATGATATGCAAGTGCCTATCTAAGATGCAGATTGATAAAGAATGCAAGGAGTGGTCACAATGTGATGCACATGTTCTTACCTCTCGTCTTAGACTCTCTTACATCTAAATCACACACAATTAGAAAAAAAAACAACACTAACTAAGTAGTCCCTAGGGAGCAAGATATTAATTCATGAGTAATGTAATACTGTTCACATGTTAAGATAAATCACAGATGGATGTTCTTAGAATCAAAACACATAAACGTGAATAAAGATATACACGATAAGATAGCTCATGAACCGTTAAAACCCCCATTACTCATAGTGGAAATTATCACAGAATAAACCAAAGAACATTCAAATAAGAACATAGGTTCAGAAAGTTAGAATGCTCTCATAGTTAATGAAACACAGTTGAAAACAAAAAAGTTCCCCTTCAACATTATTCATTTTATCACATTCAAACATTCCACATAGCACCTTCTCCAACAAGCAAAATTTGTAATTTATTATTGTAAAACGAAGTAGTTCCTCTTACAACAAGTGGTTCACAAGTTTCTCCAGGGAAAAAATCCTTATTCTCTCTAACTCTCCTATACTTATACTACAAGAAAACTCTTGGGATGCCCCTCGGTGACCTTTGGGCTCCTCCATCGTTTAATCTCACAATTTTGTCCTTTTGTGAGTGCTCATGATTCATACAAACGTTACATTTTAGATTTATGATTTAAGAGCATCTTTATGAAAAAGGGACCAGCTTGGTAACTGTGGAACTTTTCCAAGCCTGGGCCTCTGCCTTTATTTATTTTGCTCATTAATCCGTTGGTCTTTTGCTAGATCCCGTTGAGCTTAAACCCGACTTTCTTCTTCTTTTCTCTATTCCTGCTTCTTCAATTTTCTTTTCTTCAGCTGGCTCCCTTCTGCTTTGTCCTTTAGATACACCTTCTCTGCAATAGCGATCATCAAGATGGATCTGAACATTCTTCTAAATCCATCTGCAGTTAAAATGAGAAATACAACGTTAAGGTGGACTGCATTTGAAACATCTAACTTCGATAAATGTAAACTATACTACCAATAAGAATCATCATCAAATGTGAGACCCCGCCCTCTGTTCTCATCACAAAACCCTAACTCGATCAAAATAGAGAACTCCCATCGCCCATGAAAAACGTTAAGAGCTCACAAAGAAAAAACAACGCGAAAACCCCAATGACAGGAAAACTATAAGTCGGAAAGTTAGCTCCCTAAGCCGCCGCAACGGCGGAACTTTATAGGCAAAGGATCCCGGGTCAACATAAAAAACTGGTGAAATAAAACATCAAAAGTTGTCACATCGGATGGTCATCTTGCTAAAGAGCCGCAACGATGGAAACTATTCAAACAATGGCTTCCACAATCAACATAAAAACCTTGTGAGCAAAGAACTAAGGATTCCAGAAGCATAGTCCTATTCATAAGCGTAACGACCGGCCTTAGACAGACTAAAAGTTCTGCAGACAACACAAAACATCAGCGGCCTTCAAATCTAAAACCAACAGTCGGGGCTCAAAATTATTAATCATCGGCGATAAAGTTCACTACGCAGCTGCAACGGCGGGAAGGTGGATGGACAATGGACTCCGATTGAAGTTATAGACCGTTCCGAGAGCAAAAAACAAAAAATACCACAAAGTCAAAAACCTCGGCATCGTAAAAGAAAAAGGGCTAACCATCGGAACTATCATCATTTAGCTTCCGCAATGGTGGCTGCATAGAGAACTACGACCCCGTTTTACTGTCCAAAAAACTTTTGACAACGAAAAATTTATCGAAAAACAAAATGTTAAGTGTTCGAAATAATTAGGTTGGGTAGTAATGAAAGCAGTCCGTTTAACCTATGAAACAGTGACAGCAAAGAGAAACAAGCTCCGACTCGAACGTAAATAGACTTTCGATAGCGATGAAGGAAATCATTCAGACCACAAAGACATAATTTTCAAAACTTCACCATTAACACATTTGCAGACAGGAAACAGTTTTCTGAAAAGCATGAAAGCAATTGACCTCACTTCAACTTCAAACAATCCAAGTTTGTAGCAGAGGGAAAACAGAAACAGAGTTCATGGATCCAAACCATTTTAAGAAAGATAAAATTAAAAGGAGGGTCCAAAATTTTAAAAATTTGAGAAAACAGTTGCAGCTGCAACACATATCTAATACATTGTCTTTTTAACAGTGCTACCATTAGATCAGTTTTGACTTTGAGTAACATTTTCCACAATAACATGGGTTACACCTTTTGCAGCAGTGGATGACTAGCCATCTTAGTACAATGCACTGCGACTTAGTGTAAACAGTAAGGACATATAACTAGCACCAAGGATTTCACAATAACACCATTAGTTAATTAAATTGGTTTGGAGTCTCGACCATTCACGTGTGTGACCTATGTGCTCTGCCATCTACCTTTGTGTTATTTGAGTTGATAGGTTATATTGATAGATTTGTTTATCAATAACACAACCGTAATCAGTTTGATAGCTGCAAATCGGTGAAGCTTGCGTGCTGGTAGTAAGCGGCCAGTCGTGTAGTCGAGGAGTCATGGAGTGTTGATTAGTGGCCATAATTGCCACAATTATTGAAGATCAATGTGAATTGGGAACTGCCGTCTATGATTACACTGCTGCATTGAGGAGTCGATCCAGCGTGAGAGATACTATTTTCTTTTATGCTGGAGCATGCGCTACAAGAAGTGGAGCTATTACTGTGAAGGTCGGGCCATTACTGTGAGATCTTTAACCTTCCTGTGTTGAAGATTGTGTGATGGGTGTATGTTGTTAACCTGGAAGTGAGGAGAGAACCGCTAATCCCGACCAATTTTAGAATTGAGATTTTCTTTCTTGAAGGAAGAGTGTCACAGCCATAAGAAATAACAATGTGGCAGTATAGCACAATTCGATTCTTTTTTTCAGTAGAAAAAATACCAGATCTTGTTATTCTATTGAATCAAAGATCATCATATACATTCAGTCAAGAGAGTCATTCTACATGTAGAAGCTCAAGAAATGAGGTGTCCTTCTCTACAAAGGCGGATCCCGATCATCATAACATGGTCATCATAGCACAAGCCTGATGTGTTGCAGGCTTTTATCATCACTCCTGTATAGACAGGTCATATATTTATCATTTTCTAGAAATGGACAGAAAACAACATGGATCGTGAGCATAAAAAGATGACTGAGGATCTCTTCATGGTATTTCTAAGATCCCAAATAATATCTATAAAATGTGTGCTTAAAGAATAAGGCCTAGCACAATCTATAATAACTGAAAATTACCATGATCAGTAAAATTATCATTCAAGGATTCCTTGAAATTCCCAAAACTTGAGTCAAGAGAGAGTGCATTTTAAGAGAGACTGTCAGCGATCTGGTTATGCTCACGATATATGTGTTTCATGATCATTCCTGAAAAGTTTTGCAGTAGTTCTCTAATATCATCACACTAGTGACTCAAATGAGGTAAGTTCAGAGTGCTCTTGCATGTAGCCTATGAAATGATGACAAGGGAATCGTTGTAGATGGAGAGAAGAGGTATTCCCATGATCTTAGAGACTGTGAGAAGAGCCCATAAAGCCATCCGCTCAGATTTAGTATTAGTGCATCTGCCGCAGCCCATGGAGAAATGTATACTATGAGAGCTACTTAAATGTAATACAAAACCCGCCCCCCCCTTTGTTCTTGGCGGCTGCACCATCAAAAAAGCCACACGGAAAGTGTATCATTGGAGGCAGACCAATGACTCTATGCTTAAACTTATTAACAGGCACAGAAAAAGTATGAAAGAGCATTTCAACTTGATGAAGGACCCAATAAACAGATGGAGTAATTCCTTCGAAAATACATCTATTCCGTTGCTTCCAAATAGCCTATAAGATGAATAATGGTAGGTATAGTTTGGTGTATTCAATGGGATGAACTCGAAACCAATGTTCCAGATATAGTCACACATATAATCCCATAGAGGCGTTATGTAGAGATCGGGAGTCGAAATGTTCAAATACAGCTTCGAAGGTATTCTTTGTATAATAACAATCCATAAACAAATGTTGTACCAATTCCTCATCTTTCTTGCAAAGAATACAGAGACTGGGTCCCTAAAAGCCCTATTTTTTGAGTTGATCCCAGGTTAATACCTTGTTATTAGATAGAAGCCATATAAAGTAGTGAATCTTTTCAGGAATTTTGAGTTTCCAAAGAGTCTGGTGAAGTGGATATGTATCATGCAGTGGTTCTGAATAGTGTTTTTCCACACAAACATATACTAGAGCTACCGTTAATGAGCCAGTAAAATTCTTGAATGACCAAAGCAGACAGTCTAGATTGGACCTGAGTCTTATCCTCCCATATTCTAGCCCTTTAATATAATCATTCCAAATGTGATACCAATCTCCGCCTAAATCCAGATCCGATGCAGTGAGCCAGTAAGAAGGGGCTTCCAAGGAGTAATTTCTGGCCTGAGCCAGAGAAATGATACCGTAATCTTCCAGATAGTCATGGAGGTCCCCCGGCAGAGTAAAAATAGTATCCATACCTGCGATCGAGTCCAGGCCAACTCTTATGATTTTACCATCTCCTACCATCCAAATTAATCCACATCCCAACCAAGAGATAGAATTTATGAAGCCTTTCCAGATAGTAGATACACCAATGACAGAGAAATCCTTTCTACGAATCCAAGACAGCACGGTGTTCTTCTTTAGATATTTACAGTTATTATCTTAAACCAGATACCATTGCTACAGAGGGCTTGCTAGAAGGTTTTCATCCTTAAGGAGATCCTGAACCATTCAAGGTTTTTTATTCCCCATCCCCCTTGAGATGTGGGTTTAGATAAGGAAGTCCAGTCAACCAGATGGAACTTTTTCTTATTTCCCTTAGTGCCCCAAAGGAAATAAAAAATCAAACTTTTAATTTTCCCCAGAATGGATTTCGGGATGGGGACTAATGCCATCCAGTACATCGGTATGTTGGTGAGGACTGCTTTAATAAGAACCAGCCTCCCCCCCATAGAAAGAAACCTGAAGGACCAGTGTGAAATCTTGTTTTCAAATTTTTTTACAAGCCATAGCTAGTCTTTAACAAAATAACCCATGGGTTTAATAAAATATCCGAGATAACTGAACCCAGAGGACATGAGATGGGTCTTGAAAGGCAAGGAACGAGTGATTCTGGAGATTGTCCCATCATCTACATTGTTGTAGAGGAAACAAGACTTCTTTGAATTTATTAGCATTCCAGAAGCTTCACAAAAGGTATCCAGTAAAACCTTGAATGCTATCCATTCTTCGAAGGTTCCAAACCCAAAAAGTATCACATCATCTACAAAAAGCAGGTGTGTGAGAGAGAGTTGTTGGGATATTTTGATCCCTTTTACCAGACCATGTCTACAAGCATCCTCAATAAGAAGACTGAGGCCTTCTATCACAAGGATGAAAAGGAGAGGTGAAAGTGGAGATCCTTGCCTGATGCCGCGTGAGGCCGTAAAGAAATGGGAGGGGGATCCATTGATAAGCAGAGCAAAATTTACCAAAGCTATGCAGCCCATAATCCAGTTAACGCCTTCCAGTGGCATGCCAATTTGCAGAATCTTTCGGCCAAACGATAATCCCCATAAGGTCAAAAAAGTGAGAAAGAACTCTACAGGGAAATCGTCGGGCCCTGGAGATTTGTCTTTCTTGAAAGACTTGAGAGCCCTTTCCACTTCATGTAGAGAAACCTTGGAGGTAAAAGTTGACCGATTCTCATGAGAAATATAAGAGGGGAAGAGGCTGATGATTTTCATCTGAGCAGAGATGGTGGTAAGGTTATAATCACAGAAAATCTTTTTGAAGTGTCTAACTCCCAGCTCCTTTAAGTCTTGATCATGTTCAACCATATTTCCTTTCTCATCCTCTAGACCCCAAATCGCATTATGGTTTTTCCTGGCAGTGGCCACTAAATGGAAGAATTTGGTGTTAGAATCACCCAGAGTAGCCCAAATCATCCTGCTTTTAAGTTTGGCAGTGAGGATCTCATGATCCCTCAGTTTCTTCAGCTCCGATTGAAGAGAATTTAGAATATAGAGAGTCTCACAGGAATAAATACCCGATGGGAAAGAGGAAAGTAGATTGTGAATTTTAGTCTCGATAAGAATACTCTTGTCCTTCATCTCAAGAGACTTATGATGAGTCCAGTCTTTGATTTTCTTTTTCAAGAGTCTGAGCTTTCTTGAGAAGGAATTCATCCCAGTATAGGAGGAATCATGGGGGAGGAGAAGCCACTCTTTCCTAATCATATTGAGAAAGTCATCAAAAGCAAGCCAAGAGTGGTTGAACTTGAAGGGAAAGATACAAGGCGAAGAGGACTCCCTCCATTCCATGACAACCGAAAAATGGTCCAATATAGCCGAAGGAAAAGTCCAAGCCCTATGTAGGGGTGGGATATCTATCAAGCTAGAGGAAAGCAAGAACCTATCAAGTCTCTTGCTTATACCATCATCGCCAGAGCGGCCATTTCGCTAGGTTGGTCCTGCAGAGTCAGGAGAAATATCAATAAGTTGATGGGAGGAGAACAGTTGGGTGAAAAAGGGACCAAGAGGGTCTGAGCGTTCCTTTTTACCCCAGACTTTGGAGCAGTTTAAGGTGAGGTTAAGGTCGCCTGCTAAAACCAAATTTGGTTGATTGAGTAAGCCCCCTTTGACAACTGAATCCCAGAAGTTCTCCCTATTGTTATAGGGCCCATAACAGTTGAGAAGAGAGATAATCAAGGAAGAGCCCCGAACATGAGCTTTATGAAGAATCCCTGCAACAGTTTTGAAAGATTTTACCTTGAAGCAACGAGGGTTCTAGGCTGCGAGTAAACCCCCAGAGAGGCCTGAGGAGCTTAAAGCACAATATTCCCATCCCGGACGCAACTTAGAAAAAGATAGGATGGCTGGATGAGAGCAGGTCATGGTTTCTTGTAGAAAGATAAGATCTAGGGCCAGTGAGACAAAGAGATTCCGGAGACTTTTATGCTTGGCCAAGCCTCCAAGGCCACGAACGTTAAGAGATAGGATCTTCATTAAGAGCCCGAAGACCCGGGTGTCTTTGCTCTAAGGGCCCGAGAGGGAGAAGACTGAGAGCTGCGTGCAGCATTCTTCAATCTAGTAGATAGAGGAGTATAAGGGTGCACAATCTGATTCTTATATTAGTAGAAGTGTTAAATTTCATTATTGCAGCAACAAAGCCATCTTGCTAGAGATCGTTTTTAGAAGAAGAATCAAAGATATAGAAATCACAATGGAAATTTTATGCATAAAGAGACCTTTGATGTTCATGGATTTAAAAACTTCATATGGTTTATTTGTTTCTGAAGCTGCACTATCTGCTCATACATATGATGAAAATTTATGGTTCATTGATTCGGGTGCATCTCCTCATATGTCTCTTAAGAAAGAATAGCTTGATGAATATCACTAGAAGATTGATGGTATTCATATTTACTTAGTTGATAATAGGTCATATAAAGGACACTATTATGGAGTGATAAGTGTAAACTTACCTAATGCTCAAATGAAACAGATCCATAATGTTATGTATGTGCCACGCATTAAAAATAATTTAATATATGTTATTACTATTAGTGATAATGACTTGAAAGTGTAGTTTGGTAAGTATGAGTGTCACATTAAAGATATTTGAGATTATTACAGGATTGTTGCTACAGGTTCCAAAATTGGAGGCTTGTATAAGGTGGATGTAAGTAAGAGCAGTTATCAAGCATTGACATCCACTGTGATGACAACTGAGGAACTCTTTAACCATAATGATATAATGTTGCCGCAAAAGAAATCTATGGTTGAAGGTCTGCCTGTTATAAAAAATGAATATATTGAATATAGAGCATGTTCACTTGGGAAACAATACATAGATTAATTCCCTATGCATAAAGAGAAAAAACATTCTGAATTGCTTGAGTTAATTCATACTGATGTATGTGGACCTATGCAAACCAAATTTCTTGGTGGTGCATGGTATTTTCTCATTTTTGTTGATGATAAATCTAGGTACACTTGGGTCTATTTCATAAAAAGAAAATGTGATGTCTTTGAGTACATTAAGAAATTCATAACCATGATTGAAAAACGGTTAGGAAAATGTATTAAAATCATCATATTTGATAATGGGGGTGAATACATTTCTGGAGAATTCAAGAGGTACTGTAAAGATCATGGAATCCAACAACAATTTACAGTGCCTTGTACTCTGTTGAGATTATTTGAATAACTAAGAAGGGGGGGTTGAATCAATTATTCCTAATCTTAAACAATTTTTGATCTTTTAAACTTTATTACTGTTCACATATTTACAACCATGATAATGCAACAAATATAAAACTGAAGTAATTGTTATCAATCGCACATATGATGGGGACATAGACAGATATTCGAAAGGAAAATCTTAAGAGAAAATTATTTTATTATAAATTAACTTTCTTTGAGCACCAACTCAAGTGAGGCTACAACCTCTGTTTTACAAGAAACAACTTGTGAAGAGCACTGACTCTCTTGGTTTTCTATCACCCACTAGACTTGTACAAGCTCCAACTTGCACATAGAAGACTACAAGTCTTCCCTGGCACCACCCTACCACCCTTATTCCATAGATTTAAACTTTGTTCAATACAATATGATGAAAACCAGATATAGCTATGCTTACCAACTCGGTTACATTCTCTGATCTACTTTTGTTTCTGCTCATTCAAACTTGACTCCCTTCACTGTCTCTGTTCTACGTATTCTCCCCATTTCAGAGCATGTCACACATTTCTATGCTCCTTGTTTTATGCTTGCTAATCTTTATTCCCTTCATCTGTTCGTATGCCTGACTTTCAGTTTCATAATTGATAAAAAAAGTTCAATGAATCATGGGAGGAAAGGAACCTAATCGATAAGAATTCTAAACTTCTTTAACCATCTGCTGCCAGGTTCTTGAATTCATAACTACTCGAACCAAATTTCCTTTGTATTATAGGGGTCCTTCAAATTCCGCAATTAAGTTTCCGCAACTTCTATCTCGCAAGCTATCTTTCCACAATACTACTTTCCGCAATCTTTCTTTCGCAACCTTAGTCTTTCAACAACTCAATATTTCCATAGTTCAATCTTTCTACGATTTAGTTTTCGCAACTTAGTTTCTGCAAGCTCATTTCTACAATTGTGGATTGCGGGTATGCAATTCCCAGTTTACCCAAAAACTGACTTCCACAATTATGCGGCCGCAATGGTCCTTTCTGCAATCAGATTGCAGATCCACCTTCCCACTTTTCCCAAAAATGGGCTTCTGCAATTTTCCTTCCACAAGTCTCTTTCCGCAGTCAGGTTGCAGATTGTGGATTGCGGACGTGCCTTCAACTTTTTTCGAAATGGGATTCTGCAATTTCCTTTCGCAAATCTATTTCCGCAACTTCTAAGAACCATCGATTTCTTGCGGGCTCCTTCTTGACCTTCGATCTGCAATCAAATGCGTATCTCTCCTTAACATTGCAGATCTTCACTTTTATTTTGTGGATCGCTTATCTCATGTACAGGTTCACTTTGTGAATCCTTTCCCACTGTCAATCCATCTTTCCTCCTTTAATCTGGTTCATCCAATCTTTGTCGAATGAATTGGATGTACTCTCTAGATCGTCCAATCTCTATCGAATGAATTGAATGGACATGTATCAGCTTCTTGATTTTCGATATTGAAGGTATTCATCCAGGCTAAGTCATAGTTTGCTTCCTCGGGGGAGCTATTTTTATTGCATACATGAGCAGAGAGATTGATTACACTCCAGTCTCGACTTATCTGTCCTTGTTGTTGGATCATATGCTTGGAACTTATGTGTTTCTGTCACATGCCCCAATTTTGCAAAAAAAAACAATTTTATATTATTTGAGGAACAATATGTTAAATTTTATTCTAAGTTGTAATTGATGACCCAATGGGGTCAAGGATATTTAATATAAATTCATAATATTTTATTTATAAATAAATAAATGAGGATACAACAGCTTAGGAGAGATGTTAAAAGAGTGTTTACTGGTCAAATTGGTGGAGAAGACTAGGTGGAGAGCAAACTGACATGTGGCAGCATCCTCAAACCACTTCCAACTGTTGCAGGTGGAAATCTCCCTACATTTGTGGTCATGATTCCCCAAGAAAGTGGAATCAGAGCAGGTGGCTCAATTAATGAAATCTGACCCAGAAGACCTAGGCATCTGTATAAAAATTCCCATTGAAGAGAGCTCGGGATGCTCATTCCAAAGAAGTGATCATTCGGAGTGAATGAATTTACTTTAGAGAAATTCAATGGAATGGAAATTGGAAAGTGTTTGAGGGGATAACTACTAATTGATCTTGTTGTAGCTTTGAAGTTGAAGTTCATAATGCTGAGAGCAGATTGTTGTTACTGAGGTATTGAACTAGTCAGGTGACAGAGGGTTTTACAGTTGCATACTCCACCCAGTTCTCAGCCAAGAAGACCAGGAACAAGCTCGGGGGTCCTGAGGAAGCGTTGTTTGAGCGCTCTCCAAGAGATTGGTAGGGAGGAACGAGCTCCTAAAGCTGTTTTCGTCTTGTCCTCAATAGGTTCTATGTTATTTTCTTTTACTATCTTAGGTAAATAAATCTTAGTTTACCTGCTACATGAATGATAATAGTTCTAAGTTTGTGAAATGTTAGATTTAGTATTCTTAGGATTGTTTATGGCAATGAAAATGATTTAGGAAAATAATGAAATAGAAAGGAATTAAATTTCTAAGCTGTGTTTTTCCACACCTGGTTACAGGCCGTACTCTAGCACAGTTAGATTGTTTAAGGTAAATGAAATACTTTTTGTAATGGAATGAGAATAGTAAATATGATTATGCATATGTATGTAAATGAAAATATACTATATTTTAATGTTTAAAATGCAATGAGAAAGTAGTGTTGTAGTTTGTTTTTATTACTGTTTTAATTAAGTCTATGTAGATGAAAATACAAGTGAAAGAAATAGTATTATATACTAGTACCACAGTATTAGTATACTGTTAAGAAATATACGTTTATAGGAGATATAACTAATAGACGAGAAAACATATGTACAAGTTAATAACTAAACAGTACTGGAAATATTAACTTAATCTCAAACTATTACTTATAAAAAACCAGATTAGGGTTTCACTTATAAACCCTTACTTATGTAAAATAAACAGAGTTTAGAGTTAATAACCTTTTCTCTATAGAGCTCCAAATAATTATAAATTACAAAGTAATAAATAAAAATAAATGCATTTATAAGTATTAAACGAAATAACTAAGAATTATATTTATTTGTGCTTTTAAAAATTTAAAAACCAGACAAGTTATCACCTGTGAAAAACTAAGGGTCAAAACCCTTTTGACTAATCTATTTAAATATAAGTTAATCTACATCTAGTTACATTGCTAACTAAGATTTGAAAATAACAAGGAAACTATAAACTGTGCATTAGACTGGCTACAGCCTTATCCTTAAACTTTAAAATGTATTTATAAACTTTCTTAAATTAAAATACTTCATTAACAGGATAATGAAACAACTGTACACCTGTAATAGCGAAACTGAAGCAACCAAGAAATAGTGCCCAAATAATAATTGATTTAAGAATACATTTATGCAAGGGTTTTTTCCATTAAACCCTAACTAATATATTCCTGGATTGATAAGTATAAAATTTATAAATTTTACATTATGATTGTTCCACGGTCTTCATCTTAAAACTATTTCACTTATAAATGTTTATCATTAACAATAAATTACTTAACTGACATATGAATAAGAAAACCCTAATTATAGTATTATCATTTAAAAGATCGATTAGAGCAAACTAGAGTAATCGGAACATGAGTCATTTAAAAACCATGAGTACAAGAAAAACCCTTTTTATCTTAAAAACCAGAGTATGATATTATCAAGCCGTAAGGATGAAATCTCTTTACATAACCAAAGAAACTACATACAAGTCACGGCTTAAGAGCCGGAGCTACCCAGCAACACGCAAGGGTTTTCAAAAACAAAAACCGAGTAATAACAATAACTAAGCATTTAAAACATTGAAGGAACTGAAGCCATGCTTCCCTTCAACTGTAAACTCCTTCCAATAACCTTTTGCAAGCAGGGATATGCCACGAAAAATCGGGGCTTACCCGTTATGGCCACTGAATTAACCAATGCTGGAGAGGTTTCCTTCAAGTCTGAAGCTGGGACTGTAATCTGCAAGAACAAGACTGAATTTGATAGTTAAAAGTTGTACTCATTGTATTAAAACTGTAACTAGAAATTAATGAAAGAGATAAGAGCAGGGTAAGACGATTACCTGCAAATAAGAAGTCTGGAGCTGAGAAGGAGACTGAACCAGTTCGAGGAACTGCACCATGAAGAAAAGAAACCATCATGCCAATCTTGTGACAGAGGCAGCGAGGTTCTTATTCTAGTTTTTCATCGACGATGGAGTAAGTCACGAGCAGAGACAAGGGTAAAACTATGTCCAGTTCTCTAAACTACTGACAGAATTAAGAAACCACTCTCACGGTATTACAATAACTTCTAGAAAGAACTAATTTACAAACTGTGAATCCCTTAACACTTGCACGAATGTTATAGCACTATACTACACATAGTGGAGCTGTCAAACGATAAACCAACAGGCCTCTCATGGCCGTGAAGAAACCCTCACAGCGCAGAGCAAAACCCTCGAAGAGAAATGAAGAGCTTAGGGTTTCCAATTGCGTTTTAATTCAACCAATGCATGGTGGAGACACATCCACGTGGCCATCGAAATTTTTAATCAAAAGTGGGTCGATCCCTATAGTCAAACCTGCACTGTTGGGTGAAACACATATCATTGCCAATTATTTATATCATGCAACGATGATAATGTTTTGTTTTATGTTAATTTCTTATCATTTTCATTTTGATAAACATTACAATCAAGTAATTGTAAAAGTATATATATATATATATATCATTAACATTTGCATTTCGATAACATTGGAATCAATCATTTGTAAAAGTAATTATGTTGAGATCAATATCAGAGTTTATGCCTTTGACCTTTAGTCGATAGCACTTCTAATGGCTATTCATGCAAACCTTGTGTTAAATGATTAATGCTATGTTTTAGAACTAGTGGTATGTAAAAACAAAGCTGGTAAGGTAATTTATTTATAGTTTAACTTTATGTAAGTAAATGTTAAGTAGTATTTCCACCCTAGTATAACTCTTACAATTGCAAAAAGTTAACAGTGCTATGGTTTGAAAACTTCTTTAAAGTTAGTGCTCTTTTGGTTTCTATAAAGAACCAAACTCATAAGGAATCAAACCAATATTTATACTACACCTTGGTAATTAAAAGGTAGTAAAACTACCTAGGGATAAAGGTTAAATCACTTAGTAATATCATTAAGTGACATGGTAATGTAAATATTACAATAACACATGTGACATGGTGGAACTTGGAAAATTGAAATTTATAGCTTGATGACTAATAGTGCAAGTAGACAATTATAACTGTATACAAATAAACAGGTTGATATTATTCACTGCTAGAGCAGAATTAAAAGTAGAGCTATGTGATCTATTGTAAACTTTTCCTTGAAGGTCTTAGAATTATATTCATGCTTATAAAGCAGCACATTGAATATTAGACATAATAATAGCAGTAAATTCATGCTTCAGTGAAAGTGTTTCCATGTTAAATTATGAGCCCTATGCTCATCAGTAGAATTTTTAAGTAACTTGGCATAAAACATTAGAAAAAAAACTAAAGTAGAACTCATGCTGGTAAAAGACACTAGCATGTTAAGGATATTGGTCTTTACGACTAACTTAAATACTGTCATAGATTCAAAAATAGCAAAGGAAGTTACTTTACCTCATCATAGCCTTGTTTTCTATTAATCAATTTACGCTCTTGAAAGTTTTATTATGCTAAAGAAGTACTTCTTGACTTAACGCAAAAATAAACTCCTACTTGTTCAAAATTTCACCTGATGAACCTGTAAGAACCAAAAATCCAGCTGAGTTAGCAATTGCCAAGTAAGCCCCAGTTTAGAACATAGCTTCTCACCTACTTGACAAAAACAATTCATCAGTATAGCTAGAATCAACTGAATGCAGGTCATTTATATAACATATCAAAATTAAAGTGGTATTAGTTTTTATGTGTTTGAAGTTAATCACTATATATTGTTAACTGTTTCATTTTCCGCTAACCGCTAGCAATTATTAAACTACGACTTTAGACAATTTATATTACATTAAAAAATTTAAATTTTTATGAAATTTTGGGGTTATGACAATTTCCATCAATGAAAACCGCATCATAATCTGATCTGTATCCATATGATTGCATTACCTATCATAATGCCAACAATCTTCCCCCTAGCATTGATGGCAACCTTCAAATTCTGGATGCATGCTGCACTTGTAATCACCGACTGCTTATCATCTGTAGCAACAAAAAATTCCCCCCCTTTGACATCAATGTCAAAGAAGACTCTATAACACAACTCCCCCTATCAAAGTGAACAAGTTATTTAGAATAAGATATGATACCCATCTTCTGGTGTAGGTACTCAAACAATGTCTTTGGTAAAGGTTTAGTAAAGATATCAGCAATCTGTTGTGTAGAAGGAATGAAATTCAATTGAACCACTCTGTTTGTGACCTACTCCCTTAAGAAGTGATACTTAATTGGTATGTGCTTAGTATTGGAATGGAGGATTGGATTCTTGGAAACACTAATGGAACTAGTATTATCACAATGGAGAGGGATGGGATCAACATATTTTACCTCCAAATTTGCCAGTGTCTGGATCATTCAGAGTACTTGTGTACAGCAGGTGGCAGCAGCAATGTATTCAAATTTTGTAGTAGATAAATATATCGAGCCTTACTTCTTAATCAACCATGCAACTAAATAATCACCCAAGAAGAATGCACCTCCACTTGTGCTATTTATTTCATCAAAACAATTTGCCCAGTCAGCATCTGAATATACGGTTAACTGAATATTCTGATTTCTAGGATACCAGAGACCATACGCCATTGTGCCCTTCAAATATTTGAATATCCTCTTAACAACCACCAAATGGATTTTCTTAGGAGCAGACTGAAGTCTACCTACCATTCCAACAACTTGCATTATATCAGGATGAGATGTTGTGAGGTACAAAATAATACCTATCATTGAACGATATGTTCTTTGGTCAAAATCAGGCGCGGGATCATCCAACAACCATAGGAATACTAACAGATGAAGAATATTCCATTTAAAATCTCTTCAACATCTCCTTAAAATACTTCTCTTGGGAGAGAAATAATCCTTCAGAACTTTTAATAATGTGGAGACCAAGGAAGAATGGAAATTCTCCTATCATTGACATCTCAAACTTAGATTGCATGGAATTAACAAACCACTAAATAGAAGAATCATTTAGACATCCAAAAATAATGTCATCCACATAAACCAAAACAACTAATAAGTCATCACCTTCATATTTGATGTACAAATTACTGTCAACATTACCTTTCTTCAATCTTTTGTCCCATAGATACTTATCCAGTCTATAATACCAGGATCTAGGTGAGGGTTTCAATCCACATAGTGCCTTCTTCTGTTTGTAGACATAGTCAGGATTGTCTGCTAGTTGGAATCCTTCAGGTTGCTCTAGATTGACTTCTTCTTCTAGATCTCCATTGAGAAATGTTGACTTAACATCCATCTGATATGCTTTGAAGTTCTTATGACTGGAAAAGGAAAGAAACATTCTGATGGCTTCCAATATTGCTATTGGTGCAAAGGTTTCATCAAAATATTTTCCCTCAACTTGTGTATACCCCTTACAGACCAATCAGGATTTATTCCTCACAATTTGTTCTTTTTCATTCATCTTATTTTTAAACAACCATTTGAATCCTATTACATTTTTATTTGCAGGTCTAGGAACAAATTCCCAAGTATTATTCTTCTCAATCTGATCAAGTTCTTCATTCATGGCTCTAATCTAGTCTTCATCTTCATTGGCTTCTTCAAAATTCTTAGTTTCAATCATAGATAGAAAAATGACCTAAGATTGTTCTGAAGATTTAATTAATTTCCTTCTTATCTGAACTCCTTTATCCTTGTCACCAATTATCTGATTTTCAGGATGATTCTTTTTAAGAATTTTGGAAGGTTCTTTTCATTATGTTTGTTGTTTTATCTCTGCCTGAATGTTTGCACTTTCATCATCTGACTTTGAATCTTCCTTTTCCGACTCTTGGACCTATTCTTACTCAATTTCAACTGCACCCTCTGTATTTAGTTCAATACTGCTTATCTAACTATCATTCACAAGAATTCCTTCATCTATTTTAATGTCAATACAACCAACCAATTTATGCAACCTTTTATTATAGCATCTGTATTCTTCATTGTTTGTGGCATATCCTCGGAAAATACCTTCATCGACCATGTCATCATATTTTCTAAGATGTTCATCATTATTTTTAATATAGCATTTACTTCTAAAGAATTTATAATGTTTAATAGAAGAAGGCCTTCCAAACCACAGTTCATAAGGAGTCTTATCATTGTTTGGCCTTAGATGAGCTTTGTTAAGAATATGGACAGTTGTGTGAATTTCCTCTACCCAATATGTCTGAGCAATATTTTTTCATTCATCATTGATCTCGCCATCTATTGAACTGATCTATTCTGTCTCTCAACTACTCCATTCTGTTGTGGAGTCCCTGCAATAGTATACTATCTTTTTATTCCATTCTTATTACAAAACTCTTTGAAGTCTTCTAAACTAAATTCTGCTCCTATATTAGACCTTACTTCCTTAAGTCTTTTACCTGTTTGACTCTCAGTCAGAGCCTTAAATACTTTAAACTTTCAAATGCTTCATATTTTTCCTTCAGAAAGGAAACCCATGTGAGTCTAGAGTAATCATCAAT
Organism: Pseudotsuga menziesii; assembly: GCA_001517045.1. Taxonomy (NCBI): domain Eukaryota; kingdom Viridiplantae; phylum Streptophyta; class Pinopsida; order Pinales; family Pinaceae; genus Pseudotsuga; species Pseudotsuga menziesii. Next base: position 37,173 of record LPNX010014471.1, read on the forward strand.
TACCAGCATAAAATATCTTTCTCTTCCTATGCCTTCCTTCCTTGATGGTCCACACAAATTTATATGCACTAACTGAAGAGGCTTGTCCATTGATGTGAAATTCTTATATTTAAACTGCATGTGAGTCAACTTTCCCATTTGACAATATTTACATACATAATCATATGGCTTTGATATTTTTGGAAGATCTTTTACTGCTTCATTGTTTCTAAGCTTGATTATGTGATCAAATTTTAGGTGTCAGAGTCTCCTATGACATAGCCAACTTTCATCATACTTTCTTAAATGACATTCTTCTTTTTCTTCTTTCAAAACATAGACATTGTTTTCGGTTCTTATGCCTTTTGCAACTAATTGTACCGAGGGTGCATATTTTATTTTTTAATCTCTAGAAGTGAAAACAAATCCACACCCTCTGTCAAAGACCTGACTGACAATAAGGAGATTATGTTTCAAACCATCTACAAACAACACATCCTGATCTTTCCCTTTTCCATTACTCAAACCTACCATTCCTTTTCCCTTGATTTTCCCTGGACAATCATTTCCAAAATTCACGTTTCCTGATTTACTTTCACTTACAGACAAAAACTTACTTTTATCACCAGTCATGTGTTTGGAGCATCCACTGTCAATATACCAAGGGTCCTTTTTATTTTGAGCAAAAAGTACTAATCGAAACTTGTTACTTTCTGTATTCTTCCAAACTTTAACATTTTCAACTGAGTAATTCATTCTTGAATCTTGTTAATAATTTTTCAGGTGAGATTCTAAGGATTTTTGTCCATAATTATGGAAAATATAACATTCTGGCTCATTGTACAATAGATCAAAATGATCGGTATCTCTATTGTGAGTTCTTCTTTTAGTTGTAAACTGTGTTGTATGAAGTTGTTGGTTACTCAATGACGGTCTTGTTCTATGTTACAACAGTTCATCGTTGCTTTGCATCCTTAGTTGCATACTTCTAAATTTAAATGCACAATTTGCGACTTTATGGCCAAAATTAGAACAATAATAGCAGTAGCCATGGAAAAAACCTTGGTACCTGAATCTTGGCTATCTTCTTGGAATTTGTGGCCTCATATTTTGTTGGGTCTGTTCTTGAGCAAATATTGATTGATCTTTCTGATCAAAATCCCCGATTTTGATGCTTGCTTCATTTTCATTCTCTTTTGTTTGCAAGGTATGTTCATATTCTGACTTCTTGCTTCTTTTAATCAACTTACATGATTTCTTGTTTTTTGGGTGATTTCTACTTGAACCTTCTTCATATTCGAGACCTATTTTTAACAATGGTGATCTTTGCTTAATCAAAATTTTGTTCAGTTCTTCTAAAGCTTTGATACTTGACAGATTTTGGTGAAACAAATCTTGAAATTTCTCCAATTCTTTTCTAGTTGTCACTACTTCTTCTTCCAATGCTTCACATCTCATTTTATCCTTTGTTAATTGTTGTTTTAGAATATCTTATATTTTCTTTGCCTCTTCTAATTCTAATTTTAACAGAGCAAGATCTTCGCTTGGTTTTTTACCATTCTTTTGATATTGCATCAACAATTGTTTTTGTTTCCTCTTCTTTAGTCTGAGTCTGTCGATATCTTCTAGAGCACTAATTAGTTCACCCTCCATATCAACCATAACTTCTTCATCATTTAGGTCACTTCCCGTATATTCATTTTCAAAATCTTCTATGGCCATATGCATAAAATTATTCACTTTATCTTCATAAGATAAATCATTGTCTATCTCTTCTGAGGAATCAACAATATTTGCACACAGGCTTTTCTCTTTATATTTAGCCTCTTTATTGTATTTCTTGAATGTGTAGTTCTCTTCATCATCAGAATTCTAACCCTTTTGCTTGTGAGTACATTTAGATGCAAAATGGCCTATCTTACCACAGTTGCATTTAAAGGGCATCTTGTCTTTATATTTACCTGATCCTTTCTTCCACATTCTTATAATTTTTTCCTCAATAACATCCATTTCAGAATCAATGTTCGTATGTTCTTTAAAGGATGCTTCTCTAGTAGTGGATTTATCTTTACTAATCTTCATTTCATAAGCAATCAGAGTTCCTAGGAGTTGGTCAATAGGTAGAGTTTTAAGATCAGTTAATTATTCTATTGCAGAAACTTTGGGATTAAATCTATCAAGTAAATATCTCAAAAATTTCTGAACTAAGGGTTCTTCCTCAATCTCTTCACCAATACCTTTCATAGCATTCACGGTCTCTTCTACTCTTAAGAAATATTTACTAACAATCTCATCTCATTCATCTTTAACTGTTCAAATTTCAATCTTTATGTCTGCAATTTGGCATCTTTTACTTTCTCATTTCCTTCATAACTGCATATAAGTTTGTCCCACATCTCTTTTGCAGATTCAAGATGCATCACCTTAACTAACTCATCTTCTGCAATACCACTCATGATAGCATTCATTTCCTTTGCGTTAAAACTAAATTCCAACTTATCATCTATGGAGGCTAGCACAACTGGTTTTACATAGCCAGTGTCTACTACATCCCAAACATCAACACCTAAGGACATTATATAAGTTCTCATTCTAACCTTCCAGAAGGAAAACAATTGTTCCATCAAACAGAGGAACCTTATTGGTTAAAGTCCCTTCATGACTTGCCATGTTTAAGCTCATAGATCTACCTTTAAATAAAATGAACCTGCTCTGATACCAATTATTGAGATTATTCGAATAACTGAGAAGGGGGGGTTGAATCAGTTATTCCTAAGCTTAAACAATTTTCGATCGTTTAAACTTTATTAATGTTCACATATTTACATACATGATAATGCAACAAATATAAAATAGAAGTAATTGTTATCAATCACACATATGATGGGGACATAGACATATATTCACAATGAAACTCATAAGAGAAAATTATTTTATTATAAATTAACTTTATTTGAGCACCAACACAAGTGAGGCTACAACCTCTGTTTTACAAGAAGCAACTTGTGGAGAGTGCCAAATATCTTGGTTTTCTAGCACCCAGTAGACTTGTACAAGCTCCAACTTTCACACAGAAGACTACAAGTCTTCCCTAGCACCACCCTACCACCCTTATTCTATATATTTAAACTTTATTCAGTACAATATGTTGAAAACTAGATATAGCTACGCTTACCAACGTTGTTACATTCTCTGATCTACTTCTGCTTCTTCTCATTCAAACTTGGCTCCCTTCACTATCTATGTTCTGCATATTCTGCTTGTTTTAGCACATGTCATACATTTCTCTGCTCCCTGATTTATGTTGTCTAAATCTTTATTCCCTTTGCCTGTTCATATGCCTGACTTTAATTTTCATAATTGATCAAAAAATCATTCAATGACTCATGGCAGGAAAGGAACCCAATCGATAAGCATTCTAAACTTCTTTAACCATTTGCCTCCAGGTTCTTGAATTCATAACTACTCGAACCGAATTTCCTTTGTATTCTGGGGGTCCTTCAAATTCCACAATTGATTTTCCGCAACTTCTGTCTCGCAAGACTATCTTTCTACAATACAGCTTTTCGAAGCTTGCTTCCGCGACCTTAGTATTTCCGCAATTGAGTTTCCGCATTTTAGTTTCCGCGACAACATTTCAACAAGCTCCTTCCCGCAAGCTCTTTTCTCCAATTGCGGATTGCGGGATGCAGGTATGCAATCCCCAGTTTTCCCAAAAACTGACTTTTGCAATCATATAGCCACAATGGTCCTTTCCGCAACCGGATTGTGGATTACAGATCCACCTTCCACTTTTCTGAAAAATGGGCTTCCGTTATTTTCCTTCCGCAGTCGAGTTGCGAATTGCGGATCCAACTTCCCACTTTTTCGAAAAATGGGCCTCCAGAATTTTCCTTCCGCAAGTCTCTTTTCGCAGTTAGGTTGTGGATTGCGAATTGCGAACGCGCCTTTAACTTTTCCCGAAATGGGATTCCACAATTTCCTTCCGCAAATCTATTTTTTCAACTTTTGAGAGCCATCAATTTCTTGCGGGCTCCTTCCTGACCTTCGATTTGCGATCACATGCATATCTCACCTTAACATTGCGGATCTTCACTTTTCTTTTGCGGATTGCTTATCTCCCTTATAGGTTCACTTCGTGAATCCTTTCCCATCGTCGATCCATCTATCCTCCTTTAATATGGTTCATCCAATCTTTGTCGAATGAATTGAATGCTCTCTGGATCATCGAATCTCTGTCGAATGAATTGAATGGACAACATGTCTCAGCTTCTTGATTTTCTATATTGAAGGTATTCATCTAGGATGAATCATATTTTGCTCCCTCAGGGGAACTAGTTTGCTTGCATACATGAGCGGAGAGCCTGATTACACTCTGATCTCTGCATATATGTCCTCCTCGTTGTTGGATCATGTGCTTGTAACTTATGTGTTGCCATTAATGACAACCACATCACAATATGATTTGTTTCCATATGATCGCAATACCTAGCATAATGCCAACATACTCTTCAACAAAACGAAGTTGTTAAATGGAAGAATAGAACACTAATGGAATGTGCTCATAGCATGCTTCAAGATGAAAACATTTCAAATGGTTTTTGGGCTGAATCCATTAATATTGATGTTTATTTAAGAACATAAGTCCAACAAAGAAATCATATCTTCAAAGACCTTTTGAAGTTTTTCATGGTTATACGGTAATGCCCCGGTTTTGACCCCGTTGCATTAGATGTACATGATGTATATATTAAATGATCATGGTGCAGAGCTAAAGGCCAAGGCCCCACCATTGATTGGTTATGTTATGTTTTGGAATTGAATTTGTCACCGATGGTATATCAGGGCATGCGGCATACATTATGTTTGTCATCATGTAAATATGCATCATAATTAATTAAATGAACCCGACCAGCTACGATCGCGGCAACTAAAATGAGAAAGGGGCATGATTTTCACAAGGATAAGGATGTGGGGGAATTTGTCCAACTTTGGCCAATAGGGTGAAAATCCATGTGTCTTCTTCCCTTGTCATATTCCAACCACTTTCATTAAGAAAGGCTGCTGGTGGTTGAGGCAGTTATGGTCTTTGGGAGTGGGGTGGCAGGACTGTCAGTCCTCACCCTCACGCACACTCCACCCTGGTTGACTTCACTATGGCTGGGAAAAACGAATGCCATCACTCACGCGGGGATCTCTCTTCTCCACATCTGTGCCGAACAACCATGCTTTTCCAATTCGCATTCTCCCTGTAGCCTGCTCATCCTCACGCATTGCCTCCATTGTCTTATTTATTCTCACACACAGGCTCCTTGCGGTTTGGTCTCACACAGCCCGGAAAAGGATCGGGGGCACCTCTACTGTCATTCATGTTTTTCCCATAGCGTGGAATTGGGTGTTCTTGACCCGTATTTGGGTTTCAGTGTGGATTTCCTCTCACGCACTGGGCTCTGGGTGGTTGTTATTCACGCGGGAAGCTAGGGGCTGTTTGGTCTTTGACACCCATGATTTCCCGTAGGAAGTCATTTCACGTTCAAGATTTGTGTGGCAATCTGTGTAACTCTCATCCGCTTGCTCAGTGATCCAGGTCGGACTGTAATTTCCCCCCCTGCTGTGATTGTGTTTGTTGATACATTTGGGGACTGTTATCAGTCATTTAGGAATCGTTTTGGCCACGATAGGGCCAAGAACGATTTAGGATTTGGCTTTCCCTGTTTAAGCTGTGACAGCTAAATTGATTTCCTGAGTGCAATGGTTGGTCTTCGGACTATGTAGGGAGCAAGGATGGGGGCTTAGTATTGCTTGATAAACCTGGTGGCTGGAAACCACACAGACAGAGCTAGAGGGCTGGCCTTCTTCTCCATCACCCCTGAATAGCACTGGAAGGGAATGCAGGGCCTGAGGGACTGTGTAGCAGAGAAGGGATTGATTCCTTGTGTTGGGTGTGGGTGGGTTTCCTAGAGGTCAGGCTAGTTTTGGTGTAGGTGTCCTTGGCTCTGTAATGAGCTCACCAACTTAGCATTAAGCTTATCCCAACTCCTGGATGGCTTGATAAACCCAACTATGTTGGCTTGGCTATGCTTGTGTATGCTTGGCTATGTGTCAGTCTGCTAGTTCCCTTATTCCTTGGAGAATCATGCCCAGCTTGGGGGTGGCCGCGCTGCTGAGAGATTAAGGAGCACGCTGGCCTATGGTTGGGTGGAATGTTCCAGCGACGTAGCTGGTTGCGAATCGACTTCTTCATAAGATAAGTGATCTTGTGTATTTTGCTTCTTCTATCTTAATTACTGTTAATGATTGTAATGAACATGTTGAATGAATGCTGGTTTGAATGTATGATGTTTCCGCTGTGCCTGATAGATGATTGCATAAGTGCATGTTTTATTTCAATGCATTTTCCTTAGCATTCTGTTTTCAGCAATTTTGTGAATGCACATGTTCATGGGGCTCTTAGCTCGAGTGCTTGAAGCTTGTAGTCGCGTCCTCTCCCTCGGTCAGAGGCATGGGGACATGACAGCATGGTATCAGAGTTCATGTTGCAACATGGGCCTGCATGAGCCTTGAAGGATTGCAGTGACAGAGGAAGTGTTTCTTCTACCCAGCAGAAAGCAGTGGAAATTTCTAAGTGTCGATAGTCGGGTCATCGGAAGGTTTAGAGGTTCCGACTTCCGATGTGGCGGAAGGTCTAGCGGTTTCCCATCCGCCGTTGCGGCTGCGGAAGGGATTCAGTCGCCGATTCTGCGGAAGAAGGAAATGTTCGGGTGTCTGCCGTTGCGGATGGAGAAACGATTAGGCATCCGCCATTGCGGAAGCCAAATTCATTTGGCTTCCGACATAAAGGTCCGCCGATGCTGGTCAAAATTTGGTTTGCCAATCGGAAGCAAAAGCGTTCCAGGAGCCGCCGTTGCGGAAGCCAAAGTGATTTGGCTTCTGATGATAAAGACCGCTGACGCTGAAACAGTTTGTAGAAAGCCGCAAAATTTGTCTAAGTGTCCGTCGGAAGAAGAAAAGGACCGAGCGTCCACCGTTGCAGATGTAAAAACAAGTAAGCTTCCGACTGGAAAGTGGTCCGACTGCCGACAGGTTCTTTATTCGGCGGAAAGAAGAAAGACCAATTTTGAAAAAAAATTGTCTAAGCGACGAAATCGTCAGAAGAAGAAGTGAATTGGACTTCTGCCGTTGCGGAAGAGTTGGAAGTCTCCCGTTTGCCGTAGCGGAAGAGCTGCCAATCGGAAGAAGTTCGGGTTGGTGTTCCGCTGTTGCAGAAGCCAAAGCAACAAGTCTTCCAATGAGATAAGATTGCCGACGGAGGGAAAATTTGAAAATTTTGGTTAAGTGTTGAACCATCGGAAGAGTCGACAAAGCGAACTTCCGCCGTTGCGGAAGACCAAACCGCTCAGTCTTCCGACGGGGAAAGAAAATCATGGAAATCGTGGCAATTTTTCTAAACTATTTTGACGTCCATCGGAAGAGGAAGTGTTTGTGAGCCGCCATTGTGGAAGCCAAAGCCATTTGGCTTCCGATGTAAACAGCCGTCGATTGGAAGAGGAAATGGTTTGCATGTTCTCCGTTGCGGAGGCCCAAGCCATTTGATTTCCGATGTACACATCTGCCGATTGGGAGAGGAAATGTTTTGCGCGCCCGCCGCTGCGGAAAGTCATTTGGCTTCCGATGCAAGAAGTCCGCCGACGCCGAAGAGTTAAAAATTCCTCGAAGTAGAAAGCAGTCATCGGAAGGAGTTGGCCTTTGGTGTGCCGGTGTTGTGGAAGCCAAAGTCATTTGGCTTCCGATATGGAAAGACCGCCGACGCTACAAGAGAAAGTGTGCCGATCGGAAGAGGAAGTGATTGAGCGTCCGCTGTTCCGGAAGCGGAAGCGCTAAGACTTCCGATGTGGAAAGACATCCGACAGCCGATGAGAAGGAAAGGAAAATTCTGAGTTTTTACATGGGATTTCTTAGCAGTTTTCAACTGTTTTCAGACGAATTTTGCAGTGGTTTTTCCAGTGAATTTCAGGGCTGAAAATGAGAAAGTAGCAGCAAAGATAGACATCCTTTGATGAAGGAAATTCTATGTTTTGGGAAAATATTGTATTTGGGCAATTGTGATTTTTATAATTATTTCAGGAGAAGGTAAGTGACTCTGAGTTATATGTTATGCATCTAACATTTGTGTATTAGCACATTTGCAGAATCATAGTCACTCTCAAGAGCATTATTCCAGGTAGTACAATTGGTAAGCAAGTGGTGGTTTAGTTATGAGAACCCATGATGGGTATGATGCTCAGGATTCTTATGAGCGAGCCGAAGCTGCCATGGGAGAAAATGTTCGTAGTAGAAATGATGACATAGAGTCTAATGGAAGGAGATTCCAAGAGACACCATCAGATATTGCATCCACTATGAGAAGCTTGATCAAGGCCTAGGAAGAGAAGCATCAGTTGAATGCTGCAGTGTTGCAGAGTTTAACAGACTTGCAGAGAAAGATAGACTCTGGACGAGGTACAGCAAGACCAGAAGGCAGTAAGAGTAGTACTAGGAGAAGGAGAAGGACTCCTAGTGGATCATCTGATTCTGAAGAATCTAGTGGGAATTCGAGTTCTTCTTCTCATAAAAGAAAAAGAAAGAGACACCATATGGATCGCACTCGGGATGAATTTAAGAAAGCTAAACCTCCTACGTTTGATGGCGAGGTAAAGACTGGACAAGAGGCTGAAGCTTGGCTTCTTGGTATTAAGAAGTACTTTCAAGTGCATGATTATTCAGGAAACATGAAGGCAAGAGTTGCCATATTCAATCTGAATGGAAGAGCATCCATTTGGTGGGAACATTTCAAGCAAGTGAAGAAGATCAGTGAAAGGAGACTTAAGTGGAAACAGTTCAAGAAGTATTTCAAGCAGAAATACCTCTCTGACAGGTATTATGATGACAAGATTAAGGAGTTCCATGAGTTGAGGTTGGGACAGCAAACCATGGAAGAGTATGCAAATAAGTTTTTGGAGCTATTGAGGTATGTCCGGTACATCAGGGATGAAAAAGTGAAGGTCCAGCGTTTTCTAAGTGGATTACCTCAGTCTTACAAAGATAGAATCGAGTTTTATGAACCTAGAACTCTTGAAGAAGCAGTAATGAAGGCTAAGTATTGTTATGAGCAAAGAAAAGGTAAGCCGGATTACCATAAGGCATGGAAGGACAAGAAGCATGAGAAGTTTGACCAAAGGAAGAAAGGTTTCAAACCTTCTAGCTTCAGGAATCAACAGAAGCAGCCATCCCAAGCTGTGAGTAAACCAGTTGGAGTGACCAGAGAAAAGCCTAAAGATCCACAACAGAATAGAGGGCCACTTCAATGTTGGAAATGTGGAGGACCCCACATGCATAGGAATTGTCCACTCGAGAATGAGAGTGCAAGGCCAGCTTATAACCTTCAAGAAGCCGAAATAGTGGGTCAAGTAGCAAGGGCAGTTCCTAGGATCTATGTAGCACTGGAGGACCGCCAAGTAGATCACTAGTCAGCTGTGGTTGAAGTAGCAGGTAAGATTGTTGAGCAATTTGTTTCTATTTTGATTGACCCTGGTTCTACGCACAGTTACATTACTCCTAGAATAGCAGAGATTTGTGCTTTTAAGAAAGTAAAGCATAGGAAGTCTTGGTTAGTTCAGCTAGCCACTGGAACTAAGAGAAAGGTCAGTGAAGTGGTAGAGAAATGTCCATTGGTCATGAATGGATTGGCCACTTGTGTAGATCTGAATGTTCTACCGCTTGGTTCCTATGATGTTCTCATTGGAATGGATTGGCTAGAAGCTCACAGGGTGAAGCTTGATTGCTATAATAAGACGTTCGAGTGCATGAATGAAGAAGGGAACCTAGTAGTTGTGAAAGGCATTCCAAAGGTAATTTCAGTTCAGCAGGTTTCGGCAATGTAGTTAAAGAAGTTCTATAGGAAGGGCTGCCAGTTGTATGCAGCTCAGATTTTGGAGGAAACGAGAGATGAAACTCCAAGGTTGGAGGATTATCAGGTGTTACAAGAATTCAGGGATGTGTTTCCTGATGAGATTCTAGGGCTTCCTCCAAAGCGAGACATTGATTTCACTATTGAACTTGTGCCAGGAGCGGAACCAGTGTCCAAGGCACCCTATAGAATGAGTACACCGGAGATGCTAGAGTTGAAGATGCAACTGCAAGAGTTGTTAGAAAAGAAGTATATCCGACCGAGTGTGTCCCCTTGGGGAGCACCGGTTTTGTTTGTAAAGAAGAAAGATGGTACACTCAGGTTGTGTATTGATTACAGACAATTGAATAAGGTTACTGTGAAGAATA